>JFFI01001317.1:52036-101022 GCA_001563125.1 Colletotrichum salicis | reverse complement strand
GGGGGCAATAGCAGAAGAATGGTGTAAACGGTTTTCGAAGCTATCTAATACCCCCCTGTAACCAAAAGAATACCTATACAAGCCCAAACCAAAATTCGAAAATATCCCAAACCCAAAACCATGAACCGTGAAGCTTCCATTGCATCCAACCGTTTTCCACCAAAAAGAAATTCCTCCTTAAGCAGAAGCAGCAACATTATTTCAACTCTTCTACTCGATATCGACCTTGTGGATCTCCGTCCACTCCTTCTCCACCTTGGGCACAGTCACGACGAGGATACCATCCTCCATCTTGGCCGTGATGGCGAGCGCGTCAATCTCCTCAGAGGTAGCAGCGCTGGCATTGCGCATACGAGGCGGGAGCGGCACAGACCGGCTAAACATTCCAATCCTCCGCTCGCCCGACGACATAGTCGCCAAAAACTCCTCGTCGCCGGGGCGGTACACCACGCCCGCGACGCGGAGCTCGCCCTTGTCGGCGTCCCAGTTCACGCCGACGTCCTCCTTCTTGGCGCCAGGGAGGGCAAAGTGTAGCACGTAGGCGCGTTCTGTGGAGAATATGTCGACGGGGGGTGTGAATGCCGAGTCGATGTCGTTATTGTTGTTGTCGTCGTCGGCGCCACCGTCGCGGGTGCCGGCGGCGTTATTGTTGTTGGTGTTGAGGCCGCCGAAGCGGGTGGCCCAGTCGCGGACTTGTTGAGCAAAGGGGTGGTCGGCGAACTGGTTCAGCCACTCTTGCCAGTTTGCGAAATCGAAGCTGCCGGCTGGGTTGTGTCCGTAGGGCGGGGGAGGAGCACCGAATGGTGGCGGGGGGCCGGGGGGAGGAGGTGGACCCCGGTGGCCGTGGCCGTGGTGGCCGCCGTGTCTGCTGTAGCGCGCCCAGGGGTCGGGTCCGCCGCCGGGGGGTCCACCGCCGAAGCGACCGGCGCGACCTCCGCGTCCTGGGCCACCGCGGCGACCGGGACCGTGATGGTGGTGAGGGTGAGGGTGTCCATGTCCTGCGTGCTCGGGGCCATCTTCGTTGGGGCCGTCGCGCATGGTGTCGGGAGAGTCGTCCTTCTCCTTGTCGGAGAAGTCGCCCTCTTCGGGAGTATCATCGGCGTTGCGCATGGTCTCGTCGACGACCTCGCCCTCGCCCTCGCCCTCGCCCTCGCCCTCGTTCATGTCGCCGCGTCGTCCGTGGTGACCTCTGCCACCGCATCGGCCACCGCCACGGCGACGACCACCGAATCCGCCGCGGAAGTCGCCCCAGCCGCCGTAGGGACCGCCCCATCCGCCGGGGCCACCTGGGCCACCAGGACCGCCGCCGAAGCCGTGTTCAGCGCCGTGGAAGGGGAAGCCGGGGGGGAAGTTGGCCCAGGGACCGGAAGCAGCTGAGTGGTCTACGCCAGCGCCGGCGCGCATGTTGGGGTCGAGGGAGTGGATGAAGCTCCAGAGGCCTTGAGGGCCACCTGGGCGACCCCAAGGATTGTTATTACCGTTTGGACCTGCCCAAGACATGTTGGATTGTTGTATGTGGTAGTGTGATTGTTTGTGGTGTGGGTTGGTGAGGTATGTGTTTGAGAGGATGAGTAGTAGGATGGTGATGATTGTCGGAAAGCAATGAAGCTGAGGAGGGAAAGGAAAGGAGAAACATGATGTCGATGAAGGACTTCATTTATATACTATCATGGGATGACAACAGGCCATATCACTTACAAGGCAGGAGCATGCGTACACCTTTCGTCTGATACACTACTAGCAAAACGTGGAAGGCAAAAGCACTTGCGAAGCCCAGGTTGAACCAGTCAGAGCCACAGACAATACACCTCTAACTCTTTGGCGGTCGAACAGGTCAGAATGGTTTCGAACGGAAGGGACATGGGGAGGTACAACATCGCCACGCGTCGTCGTGGTAAGGGGGATCGGCCCAAACAGCTCATTGGATCCCGTAGGTGGGCGGTAGACTTCTACACCGAGCTCCGAACTTGTTGATGGCGTAGGGCAAATGTCCGCTGCGGAGTGTAGATTCAGGCGTTGTCGGAGACCGAATAGTAGGTACACCTTCATGACTCTAGACTGCTAGAGAACGCCGCGTGTTATCTGATTGTCTTGGACAGTCAGAGAACGCCGCCGCCGCCGCCATCATTTCTTTGACAACGTCCCATGTCAGTTGTGTTACGCAGCCTGCGCGGGACCGAGCCAAAGCTTCAGCTGAGCAGCCTAGAGCCCGGGCCCGACAGTGGCAGCGGGATATGGTGAAGTGCGGGGTGGAGTGTGGCGTACGTCGGTCCCGCTGTGTCAGTTTGCGATGAGCTCGGGAGTTGGGAAGTTGCGTGTGCCACACTTGCGCACATGGGAATTTTGGTTGCAGCTTCGGATGCGGAATAGTCGATGGTCACTGGTGGTGCTTGACTTGTCGCCACTGGCAGCGAGGAGGACGCGCACGCCAAACTGAGGCCTCAATTCGTGGCTGGTGTTGTTGGTCCATGCAATGCGTGGAGTTGTCGTCGTAAGGCTAGTTGTGTGAGTCAACATTCCCCTGACTGTGACTCGCTTTCGGAAGAAGTTGCCGGGATATCGTTGACAAAGGCGTTGTTGTGCGAGTCCCATTTATTGAAGCCGAGAGTTTCGATAATGAAAATCGTATGAAATGCGAATGCTGCGAAAAGGGCGACGACGACAAACCCCGAGCTCGGCCAATGACGGGCGACCTTTTCGGAGGCAAACCAAACGACGCCGCTGTGCCTGGAAAGTGGAGACGTTCGGGCTTATGTAATTAATTACCCGTCGAAGCTTGGGCCAAGACATCTACAGAATGGGCCCGTGCTTCTCGCATCTCTAGATAGGTACGTACCCCAAGGTATTGGCTGAAGGTGCCGGTTCCCTCCGCGTCGATCCAAGACCCGTCTGTCTGTCTGTCTGTCTGTCACCATCTGTCACCATCTTTCTGCTTTCTTTACCTTGACCAACATTTCCTCCCACCTCGAGAAAGGCCGTTGAACGACATTGAGCAAATCTCGTAGGCGCTTCCATCAAGTGATGGTTCACGACAGCTGCAGATGAGCGGGCACTTCCAAAGTTTCCTCCTATCTTGTCACTGCTTGTCTCGGCGCATTTCGACTCACCGGATCCCGGATCCCAGATGCCGCACATTTCCCACCTCGACAAATCACTCACATCAACTCTCATCTCGCTCTATGCGCATTACGAGCTCAACTGGCCCCGCCACCATGCTCTAGGCTCTCTGGAACACTGGGACTTTCTTCGAGCCAAGAAGTTCGCATTCATGGGCAGGCGCTTGCAAACTTCAAGATGAAGATTGCCCATTTGCTACTGCACAATTCTCTAAGCGCCCACGATTATACAGCCAATCATGAAGCTTCGCTAGGCAAGATGCCACCATGCAGGGGCTCCATACTTTTTGACGTTGTTCAGGCTCTTTGGCTCCTGGTCACTCGTCACTGGCTGGGAGTCTGGGACTGCAAACTCAACCAGTTGTTTCTCTCGACAAGTCCCTGGGCAGCTGGCTCTCATCATCCAGGAGGCCACCGAGGCCCATCTCGTCCATTCCCTGCAAATGCCATTCCAGCCCGGTCACGTCCTCCCGTGTGAGGTGATGGTGTCCACAGTCTGTGTGTGCGGCGTGCGGCGTGCGGCGTCCGGCCTGCCTGTGCCTTGAGGAGCATCCAAGTTCCCCTCTCTGCCTCTTCTCTGCCGCTGACGAGCGCCTCCCCCCCTGGTTCCCAGTCCCATCTCATCCTTGGCCCCATGTCCCTATGCTGCCGCTTTGCACTTTGCCCAATGCTTCCCACTGCCAGGCCCAAACCCTACCTGGCGCTTGCTTGCTTGCTTGCTTCCCTCCTGTCGTCCTATCTGGCACGTTCTTATTCTTTGTCCTGGACGCGCTCCCTCTCTGGTTGATAGTTCTCGACTTTTGACTTTTTCTCTTGAAAATACACTGGTTTTGTTTTCCGTGCCGCAACCATTTCATCCATCTAACGGGCCTAACAACCGGCCGGCCATACCTGCGACCTCTCCCGTGAGACTCGAACCTGGACCCCACCACCCCTCATCAGCAGCTGCGATCCTCTCAAGCATCCAACGATAGGCACGAAACGGCGACCTTCGACAGCTCCTATAAATAACTTTTTGCTCCCCCTGACCTGCAGACTTGAGCTTTCAGAGTGCGTCATTCGCATTCCCGCATCAAGCAATCCGCGTACCTGCGCAAGTCGGCCGGCCCCCCAGATACACATCTATCTGAAGTAGATTCGACGATACCACGTCGCCCCATCATGGAGCGCAGTCGCGGTCTTCCCGACGCCGAACTGTTCCTTCACAAACCCGCCGAGGAAGACTGTGATAGCCCGACCGTTGAGCCCTTGAGGATATTCAAACCGCAGAGTCCTAACCCCGCCAACGACCGCTTCAAGTACCCCGCGCCTCCGTCAGCGTCAGGCTCCTCCTCCTCCTTCACATCAAAGCCGACCTTCCCTCTACCACCAGGCGCCTCGAGCTCTGCCGCGCCTCTGCCGTATCCCGACGAGGAGGACCTTCGGCCTGGCAAACCGACTAAACCTACCATCACCGCCCCGAAGCGATTTGGCTCCGACTACAATGATACTACCCCGCGCTTCAATGCGACCAGCCCCGTAGAGACCAAGAGTCCTACCCTCGCCGAGCGACGCGGCACCGGTCCGAGGCCCTTGGGCGCCACGTCTCCGCAGAGCCCGGCTGGCGACGACGGGGGCCTCTTCGCGAAGCCGCTGACCGCGCCGCAACCTCAGCGGCCAGCTGCTACAACTACAAACTACCCGTCTTACACCAAGAAGCCCTACTACCCTCCACCGGGTGGCGCGTCCAGTTCTACGCCGCCCGCCCAGAGCCAGAGCCAGAGCCAGAGCCAGAGCCAGAGCCAGTACCAGTACCAGTACCAGGCTCGGCCACCACCTCAGAGTGCTCACAGTGCTGATCATCTCGAGATGCCTGGCCAGAACAGCGTGAACAGGTTCGCCTCGACGGCTTCGACCTCCACAACCCGCGCCAGCCGGGGATCTCCACCCCCGCCAGAGACCCCAATCGCGGAACCAGGGGTCATCCCGGGCGGCGGCATCGAGGCGCGATATGCCGCCTCTGGCATCTCAGGCACGGCGACACTGACCAGCCTTCAGGCGCAACAGGCACAGAGCGCCGCGGCCTCCCAGAGATTGGCTCAGTATGGAGGAGCACCACCGCCCGCGCGGCCGTGGACTCCCACGGAGAACCCAGAGAATCAACCTCATGGCCCGCCCACGGTGTACCAGGGCATGAACCCGGTCACGAGTCCTACGCAACCTACGTTCGGTCCACCTCCTCAACAGGCAGAGGACCAAGGCGAACAGACGAACCTGCAAGTCAGCGTTCTGGAGCAGGATTATCAGCGAATGGGCTTGAACGACCCCCCGCCGGCCTACTCGAGCGTCACACCTGGCAACCCGTCTTACCCGGCCGAGAAGCAGCGGCCTACTCAGCAACGGGCAGATTCAACGCCGTCCGTGTCCTCGGCCTCTGCTGCCCAGTCGCCCCCGAAGAAGCCAGCGACTGTCGATCCCGCAGCAGCCGGGCTCGCATCACCTTCGTTGCAAGGCCACCCCGCCTTCGCCAACGACCCGAGGCCAGAACAGCAAAACGGACAGCCCTCGTCGTCTCAAGCGCAGAATGGCCCCGTCACGCAAACCGTCCAGGCGCCTCCTTCCTTCCAAGGCGCTGGCCCTTCTTCGCCGCCACCGCTGCCCGAAGGCTGGATTGCCCACCTCGACCAGAACTCGGGGCAATACTACTACATTCATCTGGCTTCTCAGGCGACGCAGTGGGAGTTCCCCAAGGGACCCAATCCTATCACACACGAGGCGGCTCCCTTGTCTCCCACGGCATCGACGTACGGCAACCCTCTCGCATCGCCCATGTTTGGCAAACAGGCCATGGCCTCTCCCATGTTCCCCCCTCAGACACCGGGCTATGCTGAGAGCATCATGAGCGTCGCGGCATCTCAGACGCCTACAACTGCTGGGTTCTCTGGACCGCCTCCAAGCGCTGGTGTCGACATGTACAGGATTCAGCCCACCAACGGTGTGTACTTTGGGCCGTACCTCCGTTACTGCAACATGGACTTTGAAAAGGGGACATGGCTGGGAAGCATCATGATCGTGACGGACGCACCGCAGCCCCCGACCATTCACATCCACCCAAGCAACGACCTTTCACCTAATCCGCGACAGTTGGTGCCGCACAACATCTTCACTCATCAGCGCTGGACGTTTTACAAGTACGATATTGAGCTGCCCATGAGTGAGACCGGGACCGAGAGGTGGACGTACGCCGTCACTTCGCACCTGGGATGTACGAGATACGAGTTTGTCATTGCCGGTCGGCATGAAGTCGGCTGGAGATTCATCGCCCACTCGAACAACGACTTTGCCGCCTCAACCTCCCAGGCTGAACGCTCCAAACTCGGTGGCGTGGGCTTCATGTGGAAGGACGTGCTCCAGAAGAACGTGGACTGCGGCGGCTTCCACGTTCAGCTCGGCATAGGCAACCAGATTTACGGTGATAGGCTATGGAAGGAGGTGCCCCTGCTGAAGCAGTGGTTGGCGATGAGCGGCAGAGACAACAGGAAGAACGCGCAGTGGACCGCGCGCCATGAGGAGGACGTCTCGCACGCCTACTTCCATTACTATACCAGCCACTTTGACCAGCCTTACCTCAGAGAGGCCTTTGCTCAGATCCCGCACGTGTTGCAGATTGACGACCACGATATGTAAGTTTGCAGACCCTGCTTGTGTTTCTCGTCATGTACACTAACATGCGCCAAGTTTCGACGGCTACGGCTCGTATCCGGAGTACATGCAAGGATCCCAAATGTTCAAAAACGTAGGTCGCATCGCCGTCGAAATGTACCTCCTCTTCCAGCACCACACCACGGTAGAGATCCTCCGCAACGTCAGCAACGACGGCGACCTCTTCACAATCACCGGCCAGGGCTGGCACTTTGTCAAGTACCTCGGCCCGGCCGTCTGCGTCGTCGGACCAGACTGCCGCTCCGAGAGGAACCAAGCCCGCGTCATGGCCGGCCCGACCTACCAGGGCATCTTCCCCAAGGTCGCGACGCTGCCCCCCAGCGTGCAGCACTGCATCTGGATGGTCTCCGTGCCGTTGCTATACCCCCGCTTGGAGGCGGTCGAGAGCTTGGCGGGCGCCGTCGCGACAGGCAAAAAGGTTGTCAATACCTCGTACAACATCCTCGGCAAGGTAACGAGCTCCGTGGCCGGCGTCGTCGGCGGCAAAGACGTTGTTGCGCAAGGGTTCACGCAGGTAAAGAAGGCGGTCGGAAAGTCCGGCCTCATGGGCAACGTCCTGAACCAGTTTGGCGAGATTGACATTGCCGAGATCCTCAAGGACATGTGGACGCACGAGTCCAAGGACCTGGAGAGGACGTACTTTATCCGCACGCTCCAGGGCATCTCCCAGCAAAAGGGCATTCGCATGACTTTCCTGTCAGGAGGTGAGTTCCCGACCTCCATAGACTCGTTCTCTTTCCGTTCCCACCTACTGACATAATCACACAGACGTCAACTGCGCAGGAGCAGGTCTGGTCCACGACCCAACACACCCAAGCGACCACAAGACAATGTACCAAGTCATCACCTCCCCCATCGTAGCCCAACCCGCGAGCAACTACATCCTCAAGCTCCTCCACAACAACAAGAGCCTCTACGTGCCCGCAAACGGCCACAAGTCCAACCACGAGGTCTCCGACTCCAAGGAGGACATGATGGAGATCTTCCACACCGACGCCTCCGGCTCCGCGCGCGAGCTCAAGAAGCTCATGGGCCGCAGGAATTACGTCGCCGTCGTCGTGTACGACCCGGAGACCGTCGCTGGTGGTCCCGGTGGTGTCGGTGGGTCGCAGTACGCGGGTAGCATCATCAATGGGGGACAGCAGCAGCAGCAGCAGCAGCATCAAGGGTTGCAGAAGTTGAGTCTGGCGGTGGACTTTGTCGTGCAGGGTGATGGTGCGTTTACGGCGCCGACAAAGTATGGACCGGTGATTGTGCCCCATTTGGAGTTTGGGAGGTAAAGCAGGGTCGGAGTGGACAGTGGTGATGGAAAGAATGATGGTGTTATTCCTTTTTCTCTCTTGGATTTACTTTAATATCTCTCTCTATTCCCTCGCATCACCATTTCAAGCAAGTTGGAGGAGGAGGAACAAGGTATACAGCGATAGCTTGACGACCTCATGATACACTTCAAATCTACCACATCAATTTTGAAAATTCATCCGTAGTCATTGTAATTCGTTCCATTTGCTGCTCTACTGAAAATCAAGTATCGAGAATGGGCATCTGCCGCTCTCGACACGTCACAGGTCTGTTGTTCCCCGAGGCCACAACCACCAAGTCTAGAAAGCTGGCCCATGACATCGCAACTCCATTTTTGCTGGCTTCATCTCCCAGCCATGTCAATTCATCCTTCCCAGCCTCCAAAGTCTTTCGTAAGATTTCCTCAGAGCCCACTGCTCTCCGCTGCGGTTCACAAGTCAAATGTCTCCTTGAGGATGCGAATGGTATCCTCGGGGCCGGTAACAGAGTGACCGATCGTGCGCTCATCGACGTAGATCTCGTAGTCGTTTCCGCCCTCGGACGTCTTGTCGCCAAAGAAGTGGATCTCTTCGTACTTGACACCGCCCTCCTTCTGCGCCTCCTTCTCGAGGTGCTGCAGGCAGTACGTCTTGTCCCAGCCGGTGGGGAAGACGTCGAACGAGATCTGGCCGCCAATGCTGAACGTAAGACCGAGGTGACCAAACTTCTCGCGCAGCTTGGCGACAAAGTCGCGACGGACGTTGTGCATCTTGTCATAGGCCTCAAAGGCCTGGCGCTCCTCGTTGGAGGCGTTACGGCCGACGGGGGAGATGTTGACCATGCCGTTGCGGAACTCGATGAAAGTGCCGCGCTTGATGGGGATGTCGAGGTCGGCAATGTGGTGGAGGGCGAAGCGGACGAGCTCCTTGTACTGGTCCTCGCCAATGTACTTGATGAAGCTGTTGGAGGCGAGGGGCTGGCCGAGCTTGTAGGCCGTCAGGCCGTTCTCGGAGAAGCAGAAGTCGAAGAGGGTTGTGACGGGGGTGGTGGCGTTGCCGAGCTGCTCTTGCTGCTTGGAGTAGTCGGAGCCGCCGACGAAGCCGATGGCGCACTTTTGGCGGAGGCGGGCGAGGAGGTCGAGGATCTCGGGGGAGGCGGCCTGGGAGGTGGAGGTGTTAGCTGGGATGGTTCCAAATGTAATGCGACGAGTAATTCCTTTGGGGTGGGTAGAGCTGGAAGGAATTGGGTGAAAATCAATTTGGAGAGAGAGCTTACGAGACGAGCAGGAGTGAGGGTGCCGTCAACGTCAAAAAGGCAGATGGTGTTCTTGAGAGGGCGCTCCGTGAGGGGAGGGTAGCTGGGGAGAGAGGTAGCCATCGTGACGGTGTTTGTTCTTGTGATTGCTGGTACAATGGGGTTCAATTCCAGAATTGCGTTTGGCGAAGCTTGAGGGAAGCAGTCTTGTCGTGAGAGTTGCGCGCTGTGAGGGAGGAAGAAAAAAAAAAGGCCAAAAGGAAAGTTGAGCAAAGGGAGGGGCGGTCAATCGTGTAGGAAAGGAAGCTCTCCTTTTCGGGATGTGGCAGGCGCGGCGCGGGGTTGCTTGTTGGATGGCGGGGCAAGTGAGGGACTGTGGTGCTTGTTGCGGTTCAAGGGTTCTGGGTCTGGGCCTTGGTGTAAGGTGTAAGGTGGATTTGGAGCTGCAGGTGCAAAGAACTAAGGAATCTTGAATAGCAGTGCGATGTTGGACTTCATTTATAACTTTTCATAAACTACAACCTTCTGCAATGTTGACCACAAGCATTGGCAGGTGTGATTCGGCAATGGATGCTCAATTGTCTACTGACTGAAAACTACTGCAGCTCTCAACTTGCCAGATCTCATGATTTTCCATCTCTTTGATGATCTGTCCTTGCCTACCTAGAAATGTTACCATTGTAATGAAGCTATGGACAGCTTGTTCTTCACCCCATGCAGGAACCAGCAACGATACGAGGACATTGGCATTGAAACGAGATGAAATACGCCATCTCCAGTGATCACATCTGAAACCAGCTGATTTGTCTACGCCATGAATTGGGGCAGTGCTGAGATGACGAGTTGTTTTGTTTTCTCCAGGAACGTGGTTAATACATCGGGGAGATGTAGACATCGTGGCCTCTGTGAAGTTCCCTGAAGCAGATCACTATGAGGCGCAAGGAACGATAGATTGCAATTTACAGTGGACTAGGAGGGCACTAATACCGCGCTAGAACGACGGAGGGATCACAGGCTTGGGATGGGAACGGGCTGGGAAAGCTGCCCCTTGCGGCGGCGCCCCGGCAGGGATTGCATGCTCCGGGGCTCGATGGTGGAGTCGGGGACGGCTCCGACTCGGTCACCTTTACTTAGGTAGCAAACTTATGTACTTCGTACCCCGACGTCGGTGCATATCTTGCATCAATCCCACGACCAAGCTAGCACTTTGCAGTGTTCCCAGAGGACAGATATCTCTCTTCAATTTTCTAGCTAACACGCAATCCGACAGTTACGCGAAACAACCCACCAACTTCCCCGGTGATGATCCTGCTGCGCCTCTGTTTCGAAACAGTCCAGCTGGAGCAACACTACTTGAGTGAGTCACTCACTCACCTCAGACATTCGAGCCAGCGAACGTCCTCAAATGAATCGTGAAGCCCTCCGACAGGGATGTTACATTGTGATGACTTCCCCTGCAACATCTCGTCGTCTCACTCGATCCATCTCTTAACTGACTGATCCCCAAGAGTCTCTTCTTTGTCACCGGTAACGCCAACAGGCTGCTGCTCCGAGCTACGGAGTCCTAGTCGAGGTTGAGGTCAGTCAAATATTTGAGAAGGAGTGAATCTTTCAAGGAAAACAACTTACCTTGTCCGCTCGTCGTTTCGCCGCTCCTGGTGACGTCGGCCTCGTTCCCCTCGCCACCGGTAAAGACGCCCTCATCTTCACCCAGCCCGCCCTTCTCGAAACCGCCGCCATCACCGACATCTCGCTTGGTGTAAGAGCCCAGTCCCGTCTTCTCAGTGGAAGATTCTTCCCCTTCCAAGAGCTTCTCGCTCGCCAGGCCGGCGGTATCCTCCGCGTTGGAACTCGAGGCGGCCATATCATCACTCTGGACTCTGGTCTTCTTCCCTTCACCCAACCCTTCGCCTTCAACCCCGCCAGTTCCCTTCTCAGCCTCCAACTTACCATCAGCTCCTCCCGGCTTCCCATCCTCCGTCTTCTCACTTCCGCCAAATCCAGCAGCGATCCCCTTTCCAATCTCAGCAAGATCCTTCTCACCCCCCTTCTCACCACCAACACCAGCACCAGCACCATTGTCGCCGCCATGGTTATAAGCCGTAAAAGCCCTCTGCGCAACAACCCCAATCTCGGTGTAATCAGGCCCCTTCCCACCAGCCTGGTCAGCCTGGAAGCCAGAAAAGGCCTTTTTGGCCGCCGACCCAACGTCTGCCCATTCCTGGTCGTTGGACGCCGTTGTCGTCGCCTGGGGGTTTGACGAGTCCTGCTGCTGCTGTTGATCCTTCTTGCCTTGGTCCTTGCCGGCGAGTTGCTGGGCCAAGTCTGTGAGTTTGTTGAAGCCTCCCATACTGAATGACGGAATCTCTCGACTGTTTGGTGAGTTTAGGGAAGTAAAAGTGGTTGGACAGTGAAAGGTGTGTGTGAGATCTGTTTTGCGTTGCTTGGGTCTGATAACCAAAGTTGGCATGAGCTGGGATACTCGACAATGGGAAAAGCCTCTTGTTGAATCATTCAAGACTCATTTTATAGTTGATCCTGTCTCATACCATGTCAATGATCCAATGTTGCCAGTCACCATGGTGACGCGCAACTTCCATGAACGCCAGACCCTTTTCGTGGAAGGGCCTAAGTTGGCCAAAACACAAAACACGTACACAATGACATGGCTTGGCAAACACACGCACACACATACACAGGAACTGAGCTCTAGAAGAAGAAGAAGAAGAAGAAGAAGAAACACGAGAGATCAACACCAGATGAAGCCTTGCTTTGGTCTTGGCATCACAATGGTGCACATTGCGTACTTGGCATTCCATGTTATGTTCGTCTCAATGCGTCGGGCACGTCACAACTTCGGTTCCTGATGCCTTTTCCAATTCGAAAGAGGGTCCAACGTTGGTGCACGAACAAAAGACACATCAGATGGTGATCGACGTCTGCAACGTAGGACCGTGCCTGAGTGCCTTCAACCTCTTGCGTAGAAACAGGTGTTCGCTAGATGAAACGACTACCATCACCAAAGACTCACAAGACTGTTGCGGCCTTTACAAGCCAATGAAGTATTGAATCAAACGAGGTGCTTGTGTAAAAGGGGGCGTGGTCATCGGTGTAATTTATTTTTATCAACTAATGTATATATGTAGATTCGTATTTCCTCTTTTTTGTACTTGTGAGGTAAAGACTGTCTATAAGTAGAAGACAGAGAGTTTCGTTTATTTTTCTCGTCGCACGCTATGCTTGGGTATACTCATACGGCGTAATACACTAACGCAATATTGATACAGTCTGTACGTGTGCCAGCAGTCAAAGGGAATAAAGATGTACCGTTAGAGAGAAAGGGAATAGGACACGTCAGTCCACACTCCGGTCAACTCGACAACAACGTTGACGACGGTGCTGATCATCCACAGCACAATGAGACCGTAACCGATCTTCCGTGACATCACCCACTTGTTCATTGGAACGATGATGAGGAGGCCTAGCAGAGTGATGAGAAGCGTGATGGCCGAGATCATCAGAGTACCTCCGATTTGAATGTTGTACGAGTGGTACTTGAATGGTTTGTCAGGATGTTTCTTGTGTCGATGGTTGGCGGCCTGGACCATCATGTAAACGCCGCCGATTCCGATGCCGAGTAGGATATTGAGCATGGGTCCACCAAAACACGCAGATCTAGAAGGTATTAGCATGGCTGTCACCAGTATTTGGAGGAGGTAGAATTAGACTCACAATGCCATGACGGGGAAACCAAGCCGGGCAACGGTGATGTCGGCAATTAGATCGCCCACACTGTTGCCCGCCGCGAAGATGGTCAGCCCGAGAAGGGCCTCTGAAATGCCGAAAATGACACCCACTGCTTTCAAGACGCCGACAACTTCCCCGGCAATGGTAGAGATCCAGGCAATGGCAATGATGAAACCCATGAAGCAAAGCAAGAAATGGTACTTTGGCTTCTTGTCGGGGCTGGTTGATAAAAGGAGGAAGCCAAGCAGAACCGTAGATCCTAGGAGTGTATAAAGAATGAGTCTGAAAAGGATCTTGTAGGGTTGCTGGAAATCTTCCTTCATGTTTGCCCAGAGAATGATGACGGCGAACAAGGGTCCGGTGAAGAGCTGGATCGCGACGAGCCATCTGTTCCACTGACCTGACTCATCGACAGGAGCTAGACTACTCTCCGAAGGCAATGGCGCGGCGGGTTTCATGGGCTGTGGGTGACTGGTAGGTATCTCGGTTGCCACACGCGCACCACTCGGAGAGTCGATGGCAATCAGCGCTGGAGAGCCCTTGGGGGAGTGATCAAGTGACTGCCCACGAGAATGTGACAGAGTAGCCCGTCTGAAGCGCTGCCATTCCGATTCTCCCTCATTGTCATCGTAGCCGTGGGCAGGTAAAGGAGCGTCGCAGTGAGCGTGGTCTCGCATCATTGGATCCACAGCAGTCTCGTCGGATGAATCATCAGCGCTCTCGTTTTCGACGACCGGGAGCGTCAACACCAGAAGCAAGATGCTTGGTACAGATATCGCACTGACAAATCTGTCCCAATGGCTTTTCTGCTTCCAGCCTAGCAAGGTCGGGAATAATGTTGCCCAAAAGATATGAGGCGGAGGTAGGATGGCATATGGCCACCACCTTACGGGCTTGAGGTTGGCCATCTCATAAGGCGCAAATGGCACTTCCAGACGAGCTGGACCAGGCGGCGCAAAGAACTCGGTCGGCTCGGTCTGAGCAGCAGGCGTTAAAACTAGAGGCGATTCTGTGTATCCGGGGAAGGGCGATGCCGGCGAAGACCCGACGCTCATACTGCCACGCCGACTTGGTATTTGGAGGGAAAGTTGACCGGGTAAGGGCCGAGCCTCCAACGGTTCGCTCCCCCCGCTATCTTGTCTTTGAGGTACTGCGTCGACAGGAGGAGGTGCCAGGTTACCACCAATTTTGTAGGCTGGCGACAGACTTCGGTTTCTACCCTCTTGGGCCTTTATCTGTTGGATCGGGTCTGCTGTCGTTGCGAAGCGCCATGGCGATGGCGAATGGTCGCGACTATTGACGGAGCCGGGGATATCGCCAGATGACAAGGCCCGATTTCTGTTCTGTCCAAATTCCTCAACGGCGCCTATCGTGTATCTCCCCGAGTCGGAAGGCGGCCCGCCCACTGTGTTCGTTTCACTCTGCCCTCCAAGATGGTTGACCGAGTATGCCCGTCCATGCATCGGTCTCATCCTGTGGTTGCTTTCCTTCTGCAGTTGAGCCAGAGCAGATCGGAACTCGAGAGCGCCGACCAGACTGGGACGTATAGGCGTGAGTGTGTTGCGTCGTCTGCCTCTGGGACGCAAGACTCGCATACTGCTAGCCATCTCCGCCACGACGTGCCGGCCATGATCGCTGTCTTCAGCTTCCTCGTCACTCTCTCCCTGACCATCAACTTCGATCCTAGGACCGGCCTCCAATGCGTTGATGTCTCCAGCGCTGGAGGCGGCTGTAGAGGTGACGTGCCGGTCTTCATCGTCGGGATCATCCCGGTATGGTTCCGGTGCCAGCTCGTCGCTGAGATGCCCCACCGTCCCGTAGACATGGCCTCGTGCGGCTGCTTCCCGGACCCGCCGCTGGCTCCGCCTTGTCGAGTACCAATGCCATGTGACAACGGTAACCACGTAGAAGATGTAGTAACAGACCATCGTTATGCATTCCCATAAATGCAGGTGGCCATCTGCCAGGAACACCATGGTGAAGCAAACAGCCACGATGAAGAAAGAGAGATCCCTGACGTACGTCTTTCTTCCCACTTTAAACTCGCGAACCAAAGCCATGGAGCCGGCGACGACCGCTGTGATGAAGCTTGCGGCACCGATCAGCTCTCCAACAGCCATGCTGGCGCTATTTGAGCCCATGGCTGCAAAGGTACTGAAGACGTCGGGTGAGCCATTGCCGAAGGCGAGAAACGTGACGCCAGCCAAACTCTCGCTGAGGCCGAGGATGGCAGAGATGGTACTGAGATTAACGCTGAAGAAGTCGCTGGCGGCGATGCCTATGGTGGTGAAGAGCAAGCCCAGCCAGCAGACCAGAACAATAAAGGCCAACCACTGAGCCTTGCCAAGGTCGCAATAATACAGCTTCAGGTAAGAGAGGAGGCCAGCCTCGTCGTCAGCGCAGTGAGCCTTGACAAAGGCACACTGATCATCGGCGCGGTGGACATCTCGGCACTCTGTGAACTCGGATCGTTTGGCGAGGGGTGAGAGTGAGAGTGAGGCGTCTTGCAGCTGAAGCTGTCGTTGGGTAGCCTTGGTCAAGATAGACCAGGATGCCAAAAGGCATATTAAGAATACGGTCGCGTAGAAAGGCCGCAAGCGAAGGGCGGCCCCTCGGATGTTGGAGGACGTTGGCATGTCTGACGTCAAATGCTGATTGTAATTGGCTCATCCGAAGCCATGGCAGAGACCGCGCTGTCGCGTTGGCGTGGCCGTGAAGCCGCTCGTTCCGCCCGGACAAGGAGGAACAGATGTCTCTCAATGGAGTTGCTATACAAAAAAGAGGGCTGGAGCGGGTTTGAGCTGAACAGCAAATGCAAGCGCTTCTCACCTTCATGTACGACTCATGGGGTCTGAGGGAGGCAGCCCGGGAAAACCTGCCCAGCCTCTTTCAGGAACTATGAGCGACGCAAGCTTCTTGGCCACCACCAGGTGAGAAGCGCAGGCAGTGCCCTGATTGCGCCAAGTATCTGGTCGTGTCTGCGTGGGAAACCCCACTCCGACGTGGCTGTGCTTCAGCGGAACGGCAACTCCAAGAGAGGGGGGCTGCATGCAACGGCAACTGCAAGAGAAGAGTTCCATAGTCCTCGGCAGATAGCGATCTTGCATCACGTGCCGATAACGAAGGGGGCCCGTGAAGGGCCGATCCAATGATCCGATCTGATGTTTGGACGAAACGGGATTTTCAGCTTCCCCGCCCCATCCGGGCCGGAAGGATAAACTTGACACCTAATATTCAAGGCAAGAAACCTCTCTATTGTTGTTTCGCGTCGCCCCGGGACGTGCGTATGGTGGGGAAAGTAAACACAAGGCTCGGCCACTCAGTACGCATACAGCACATTGCAGCAACAGTCAACAATTTTGACGACAATCTCAGCGCCAACAACACACACAAGATGCCTCGAGTGGCCCAAGTACCGCGCGCAAACAGCCGCGCAGGCAGTGTCAGAGCGACCTCCGGGTCGATGAACACATCGCCCTTCAAGAACTCACCCGTCAAGTACGTTTGCGACAACAGCCCGCTTACCGATTTTGCCTAGCAACGAAACTAAACAATGCACAGAATCCCCCTCAACGATGATGCGGGAGAAAAGGCGCGACGAGCGCAATCCCGCCACGCATTTCATGAGCGCCAGCGCAACGAACTCAAAGCTGCCGCCGCGACACCTCTGCGCAGAGGCAACGGCAGCTTAGAAGATATCGAGAATGACACACCGGGCTCGAACCCCAAGACACCCCACGCCCGCGGCAGCCGAGGCAGGCAAGTCATTGACGACGACGATGATGAAGGCTTTGTAGTCAGCGGAAGCGCGGTCACGCCTATGAAACGGGTCCCGATTCTTGCCAACTTTGAGGAGTGGATGAAGATGGCCACGGACAACAAGATCAACGCAAATAACTCCTGGAACTTCGCCCTGATCGACTACTTCCACGATATGTCACTTCTCAAGGAGGGTGACGGCGTCAACTTCCAGAAAGCCAGTTGCACGCTAGATGGCTGCGTCAAGATTTACACAAGCAGAGTCGACAGTGTCGCAACGGAAACCGGAAAGCTATTGAGTGGTCTTGCAGACAGCAACAACAAGAAGAAGGGCAAGGAGGGTGACGAAGTCGAGGGCGAAGAGAGTGAGGAGGAAGTCGACGAAGACGGCAACGTCAGGAAGAAGCCGAAGCGTAAGGTATGTACGAGAATCATAGCGGCTGTGATGGTAAGCTGACTTGTGAGCAGACACAACGATCCTCCGAGGCGACACTCGCGCCCAACTTCTCCTCGCTTCAACTCAAGAAGTTTGAACTAGAATTCGCCGTGGACCCCCTTTTCAAGAAAACCTCCGCAGACTTCGACGAAGGTGGCGCCAAGGGCTTGCTATTGAACCACCTCATGATTGATGCCCAAGGACGCATCGTCTTCGACAGCAGTGACGAAGTTGGTGACGCACACACCTCAAAGACCCGAAAGAAGAACGAAGACGCCGACGATGAGGACGACGAGAATACAGAGATGCAGGATGCTTCGGCGGTACAAGAGGAGCCTGAGCAGGAGAACGCCGAAGATGTTGAGATCGATCTAGGAGCCCTCGGCGCCAAGTTCTTTTCCGATCTCGGTCGTCTCGACGAGCTTGACGTCTGTCCGTCATTGAAGAACTTCGACCTCGGTGATCCTTCTGGTTCCATGGACATTCCTTTCCTCAGAGCACCGGAAGATTGGAGAGGCGACCAAGACAAGGACAAGAACCCAGACTCGCTGGGCGACAACTCGGGCATGTTCATTGACGGCGACAACGCTGCTGGCTTCGACGATGACGACCTTGGACTGGGTGGCTTTGAGCTTGGCGCCGACGTCGCTTTTGGTGAGGGTGGCGAGGCTTGGGCCAGGGAAGCCGCCCTTGAGCCCCAAATGCGGGTCTACGATGCTGGCCTAGGCGAGGAAGCTGGCGATGGTGATGGGGTCGAGATGATGGACCCTGACAATGGGGATTTTGTCGTGTCCATGTCTCACGCTAAGAGTGCCGACAAGATGCACGAAGACATTCTCGGGTATTTCGACCAAGCGCTGCAGAAGAATTGGTCAAGTGCCGAGCACTGGAGAATCCGAAAGATCAAGGACGTCAACAAGCCGGCTGGGCCTGCCAGGGTGCGCAAGGAGAAGGAGCCTTTCGAGATTGACTTCTCAGCACCCCTCGACCAAGCCTTGGCCGACGTCTTGTACACTCAAGCGTCAAGCAACTCCGCCGTCTCTATGCCCAAGAAGGACTGGAAGTCAAAGTCCCGCAATCTGCTGCCTGATGACAAGCACTTCAACTCAAAATCACTACTCAACCTCTTCCTCAAGCCCAAGGCACGCCTTGGCAGGAGACGAATCCTCGGAAACAGGGGCGGCATGTTCGGCAATGCCGGACAAGATAGAGATGTTCCAGAAGGAGAAATGGACGAGGCGTTCTGGGCAAACCAGAAGGCCCCTGTCAAGAGCGAGGACGAGCCGCTGCCGGAGGGAGATTACGATGCAAACTTCTTCCAGGACGATGCTCTTCCGTTTGCCGGTGGCTTGGATGACGACGACGACGAGTTTGCGGATGCCCGGGAGCACTTGTCGCCCGGCGCCGAAGGCGACGTCGGAGCCACAGAAGCTCTTGGCATGACGGCCTTGCTTGGCGGCGACGCAACCACCAATGCTCTGACCGGCGCCTTTGGAACGACTCTGGTTACTCAAACCCGTCGCTTGCGGCCAGATTATGTGCAGTTCGCGCGTGTTGCTAAGAAGGTGGATGTGAGGCGTCTGAAGGAGGAGATCTGGAAGGGCATGGGTCTTGAAGGCCTGGACAGCGTAAGTCGAATCTCCCGGTCGCCCTTCACACCAGATAATGAATTGTTGCTAACCCATCACCAGGATTCCACTAGACTTTCTTCGCCTGATGCCCCAGCGCCACCGCAAGAGCCGCCCGCCAAGGATACGGAACTCAAGTTCACTGAGGTCATGAATGGTCTCGGCTCGGTGTATCCCAAGGCGATGATGGAGGACATCTCGACAAGTTTCTGCTTCATCAGTCTGCTGCATCTCGCCAACGAGAAGGGTCTCGTTATCGAGAAGACACCCGAGCTCACGGAGCTGAACATCCGCAAGGATTGGACGGCCGAGATCGTGGGAGGGGAATAAGACAGTCGTAGCGCTCTTGTCGCGAAAGGGGAAATGGCAAAACAAAACGGAGCGAAGAGGTGTGGCGGAATCCTGTTTTACACGCCGAGGCATCGGCGTTTGTGTGTCTCTTTGTTGAAGGACGGCATGTTTGATTTCTGGCAACGTGTGTTGGGTAAACTTTACGTCTCATAATGAACTGGGCGGAAACATTCCAATTTTTTTTTTGAAGCTTTGCAGGCTGTTCTCTATACCTTCACCTGTATACGTACTCGAGGGCGGGCTTGAGAGTCTCCGTGAAGACGTCTTATGTAATGGATCAAGAGACAAGAACAGCGAACCTCTCGGCGGGGTTCCTATTCCTTTGTTTACTTTTTTATGTTGGTGCTTTTTGACGCCTGGGCCATGGTTTGCGATATGCATAATCAAGGTAAGCATGCTTTTTTCCCCCATCGTCTCAATTACCTTAGCTTGACCGTTGAAAACGAACGGACGGGAGCTAGGTAAAGGCAAGGTCACGAACGGAGCAAGTCTCCGCAGAAGGGTTGAAGAAAAAAAATGCTCGTGCCCGTTTTGGCGTGTTTTCAGGGTCCCGCTCTCCGCCGTACCTTTTGGTTTCGGATTGGAGCTATGCAAGATAATGCAAGACCCTGAGTTTTTCTACGTTTGAGTGTTTTGGTTTTCATGCAATTCTGAAGGGACGACGAGCAGAATCGTCAGATGGTTTGGGCGCGTGCAGTGGGCACTATCGGGAGAAATATCATCGGACGGCAAGTACGGATGTCAGTATAGACACTTCACGAAGAGGTGCACGGGAATTACTATTTGATTGACTGCCCCCGGCAGGCTTCAGCAAGATCTCTGCCAAGGCCCATGATATCTGAGCAATACGACGCTCAACGCCGTAAGAGCGCTTCAAAAGGAATTTTCTCTGGTGGGCATCCAGTCACGCTATATGAAGAGACTTTTTTTGCTCGTATGCTCCTTTCTTTCTCGATCATTGCTACTACTTGCGATCAAAACCCCACCCTTCTAGACTGGCCATTATCCCGGGCAGCGTATTCTCGATGTAGTTAATACATGGCGAATAGAACAACAGTATGCTCCTCGGAGACTTGTATCTATATGAGGGCAAGTGGTGATGTGACATTGGTCTCTATAGACTGAGCAATTAATTACAACAGAGACGTTCGACTCCCATCAAAAAGCCTTCTATGAGCCGAACAAACCCGAGCTCAGCGTGGGAGGAGTACGATCTACTGTGGGTAAAAGACCTCCACCATATCAGCTCGCGGACGTAGAATTCCTTTTATATAGAATCGACTCATGGCCGCGATTTTCGCAGAGGCGACATGGACTTCTTTGGAGTTTTGCCGCATTTGTAGTCGACTGGTCAATTGAGGGTGAATAGCCTCTTGTTTATTTGGATATAGCCACTGATGCAAGAGCATCCGGATTATTTGATGTAGGCGCGTAGCCGGTTACATACGACATCTACGAGCTGTTTGACACGTTGCACGTCTCCATCTAGGAATCTAGGATGGCGTGGGCTCTCGGGCTTTCTCAATTGAAACATTGACCTGACTTGTAGGAGTAGACGCAGCACTCGAATTTTAGTTATTTTTCTCCAAATTCTCAGTGAAAGGAAGAACCACCTCCTCAAGCTGGTATTTGTCGTAGTCGTATTCTTGATCAAATATACGTGATCCAAGTGGTGATGAGAATCGGTCCGTCTCTAGCGACCTGCGAGACACCAAGGTATTTCGTTACAATTTATACGGATCAAAGAGGTTAAGTCAGATCCTCGCCGACACCATTGAAAGTTACAAAAGCCAACAGTCCCCGTACGGCGGCAACTCCAAAGCCAGCGCTGCCTTCTTTTCTTGACAATCGAGACTCAAATCTCTCTATCTTATTTATCCCTCGCAGAAGCTGCATCGTCCCTCGGAGTTGTGCATGTGAGTAGCTATCCCATGCAGAGTCGTGATCTCTCACTCTCTCAAGTTCCTGCTCTATCAGCGTGCTGCTCCATTTCCGTGCTGCTCCATTTCATCGCCAACGATGAGAAAAGCCTCGCACATTCACCACAATCGGGATCATCACAAAAAAAATCAAGGAAATTCACACAGCGCCTGAATCATCCTGCAACAATCACGAGACATTGCAACTTCCACAGACTTTGAACCTGCCTACAGATCAACACATCACCTTACTCGTGTCCGATGAGCACTCCTCACAAAGCAGGGGGGGGGTCATAGTACTACTGTACGGGAAAACGGGGGGAGTAATAATCGGGTTTAGTTTCGTTTCCGGCAAACAGGGGTCCTCCGAGCAAAAAGGAAAAGTGAGGCGGCGCACCACCGCATCCGTGCCTTCCTAATTACCCAAGGCCGAAGGGAACGGAAAAAAAAACTAACAATAAAATAGGGACCCCCAACCAACCAACACAAGCCGTCAGCCAACCAAATCCGCCAAGACCGGGGTCCCCTCTAGGAAAAATCGAAAATCAGGCCAGGTGCTGCCAGGACCCCGAAATCCTGACAGAATTATGACGTTTCTCAGGGTACCGAGTTACTTGCGCAAACACCACCAATGAATGAGGTGGTCAACAGCAACCATGCAGGCGCCTCCTCATATTGGGAAAGACCCTTCATTTTGATGCCTGCCACCATGCTGCGCGTTCGCTCTGTCTACTAGTGCCAACGGCCGTTCGGCAACAAGTATTGGCTTGTTCCTGAGGGGGTTCAGGAAAGGGTAACGCCCGTGATGATCCCGTCAGAATGTGAGGCAGAGGGAAAAAGGGTCCTCACCCCTTCTATTTTGGTTGACGTCATAACCTCCCGGCCTTGCTCTGATATTGTTTTCCCTTCTGAACCCCTACATTCCGAATTCTATCCACATTCACGTACAATCATGTTCATCTGAACGAATTCGATTTGTTCAATTGATACTGCATGCCTTCGTACATACAGTTTGTATAGTTTTTTGGTTCCTCGAGCGACCAGAGAGCTTTTGTATCATGCAGTACCCGTCAACACCCTATATCCCAAAGTTGTCCATCCTCTGGCCATGCGACACAGCTTCCAACGCCATTCGGACGACAAATATTTGTCAAATCCAAACGATCAAAAAAACGCCATGACCATCCAGTTGCGCCACCTCAAATAAGATTCCCAAACGATGCCAATCCATGAGGGTATTCAAGTAATCAAACACACCGACCTCAGCCAACCAGGCTGGTCATGACCAAAACGCTGATGCCATCAACGAAGACGAAATAACCGAATAAAATCACAGCCAAACATACGAGACGGGACTCGAAGCCCAGATTAACAGATCGCGCATCCGAGCATCGTAACACGCAGTCGCCGACCTGGCATCGAAACTCGCGTCCGCTTACTGAACACGACGGTTCACGATTTCGCCCGCCCGCACCAGCGCGCTCATACCATCGAGCTTCGGGTCACTCCTCTCCTGGCCACCGAGCGACGTTGAAGAAGAAGCACCCGATGATGCTTGCGACACGCTCGATCCATCAGTCCCCGTTGAGGAGGTGGACTGGAATCTCAATAAGGCAGGTGGTGATTGGTAACCTTGAAACCTCATTAGCATCTGCGGAAAGCCTTGCTTGGATTGACCGTGAGTACCATTAGCTGCCCCAATTGGAGCTTGTAGCTGCCCGACGTAGGACGGCTTTTGATCTTGGAGCGGCGGTGGTCCAATAGGCGGCACAGTCGAGAACGGCGACGGCTGCAATTCGAGAGGAGGACCCGGCAAGATCTTATTCGACAACAAGGCATGAATCGGTAGCGAAGATTCACTAGGCGTTCGAGGGAACAACAGGCCAGACCCGGACGACGAAATGCTCCCTGCGGAGGAGTATTCATGCTTCAACGATGGCGGTGCGGACGGCCCAGCGTGCGTTGGGGGCGCGAAGCCTCCAAAGCCGTTTGCTTCAGGGGACCTGGAGACGCCGTTCAAGCCTCGCCCGTTGTTGAATACATCCGAGAGTGAAGGAAGATGCGGAAGTGCGACTGGTTCTGGTCTGACAGGGGCTTCTGTCCATGTTGGACGGTGATTCCGTGTCTGGGCAGTATGGGGACTTGTGGAGTGCAAGCTCTCTCCATCGAATTGAACGCTGGCAGGGGAATGTACCGACTCATCGTTGGGGTGGTGATGATGGGAAATCGGGGTTGGCACTACTGTCGAGTATTGCGATTCGGATACCGACACCACAGAACCCACACGCTGCTTGCGATTAGGAGGCGGCTCACTTCCTTGGTGACTCTCTGTACCACTGCCCGTGCTACTGAGGCTCCCGGGTGTGGCACCCGCACTCCCTCCATTTTGCAGACAAACCCCCGAATCAAGCTTTTGGCGTTTCGAAGACTCTTTTGCTGGATCGAGGTCAGTTGGACGGCCATTCGAAGCGACAAACCTCCACGCACCTTGATTTGCGGAGGCTTGCCGTGCCTTGAAATCTTGTAAGTACAGGTTGTATTTCCTATACTCTGTCGTCTTCTTGTATTCGGCCAAGTCGTGGTTGTATTTCTCCTTTGCTTTCAAAGCGGAAGTTTCGTATGGCTCCTTCTCGCCAGGAGTCAAGTTTTGCCAATGTTCTCCGACTAACTTGGCTATTTCGGTAAAAGTCAAGTTTCGACCTTTAAGGTCATCACGCATCTCTGCAGGGCTGGTCAGCTATCTTCAATTATTGCAGGGCATATCGGATCCTATCCATACTGTTTGAGAATAAGACGTAGGCCGAAGGTGGTCTCTCAGGAGCATTTTCATCGGGCTGGGTTCGTTAGTTTCTTCGAGTCACAAGTGTACCTCCGCACAAAATTACGAACCTTGGGGTGACGTCGATACTTTCGCTTCGTGGCGACGGGGCCCTCTTTGACCTCGAGACGCGGTTGATCAGGACGTTGTGTCTCAGGCTTTGGCTCTTCTGCGCTTGCTCTTGTGGGCGATACCAAGGATGCATCTGGGGCAAGGCCACGCGAGTTGGCAATACGTCTCTGCAGTTTCTTTTTGGTGTTAGGACTTGTGCAATCATCACGAATGTACGTCAAGCACTTACACGTCGGTGTCCTAGTTTGACTCCAAGTGCGTCCCTGGAAACATAGCCTCGTCAGTCTCGAGGATGTGTCGTGGCAACAGCCGTGGTTCACTCACAGGTCAGACTCTGTTATGTCCAGTATCGTCTCCCACGTATCGAATCCTTGCTCGAGGAAGAAGTCCAGGTACTGCGAGATGCCTAGCTCTGCAAAAATGCCGTCCAAGCCTTGAGCCATGGTGGATCTGGGGGTGTATATCGAGTTAAGTCAACTCAAAGTTGTTGCTGTTACGGGGCGGTTGTGCGATGATTTGCGGATTTCTTCCGCGTCGAAAGTGATTTCCAACGAATTGGCGTGCACGGCGACTTTCCACTTTTCGTTCGATTCTTTCTAGTTCCGAACCCTTTCATTCAGTCTTCGATCGGTTCGCTACGTCTCGATTTCCGTCGCTCGAAGTCGAAGCACTTCCTTTTGCGTCGCGGTCAACCAACAATCATCGAAAGGTTCCTCCTCAATCGAGTCGCGGCGGTTGGGCAGCGACAGGCGGCGCCTGTTTCGAATACTGAGTGTCGGTCGACAATTATGGTCTTGTCGTCGTCTTCGATACTACACAGATCGGTCGGAAAGCGGTGTTGTTGAAGTATTCCAGAAAATTTGCGATTGCTGGGCGAGGTCTACGTCTGCTTGGGGTGTTGATGATAAGTAATTGCAGAAGAGGAAGGCGTGTGGCACGCATGGCGTGGATATACCAAAGTTGGTGGCTGCAATATGGAGGACGGATCTCGATGACATTGAAGGAGACCGAGCTTTTGGGGTGTGGGACAACGGCAAGTACCAGACCAAGCAAAGAGGGGCTTCGGGATTCAGATGGAATGGGATGTGCGCTCTGGAAAGAATACGTACTTTATGAGAATGCGTTTTTCTGAGCCGGCTCGGCGGTTCACAGCCGCATGAACGACGGGGAAGAGTACGGATAGATGGTCTGGTGGACAAAAGTAGGGCGCGTCTTCTTTGGTGGGAGTGATGAAGACTGGACCAAGTTTGTTTGATCGAAGAAGGGGGTTAGGTTTGGGAGAAAGTGACCAGGCCGGCAAAGTCTTTTTTTTTTTTTCGTCGTCTTCCTTTGCACGGGTTGGGAATTGGGAACGGTGAAGAACGGGGGGGTGGCCGTCTACCGAGACGGAGAGAGGAGAGAGAGCGAGTTTGGTGAGCCAAGGGGAGTAGGAGTTACTGTGTATGGCAGTATGGAACGGAGGAAGGGCGAAGTAAACGGTTCAAACTAGCCCCGCGGTGATCGACGCGGATTAAGAGGTGAGGTCAGAGGTGTCAATACTCGGTAGGGAATCTCTCGAAGGTGGGTGTGTGTTGATGGTAGACGGTAAGGTAAGTAGTCAGTATATGGATACCGGTAGCCTCAGACGTCGCCGCAGACTTGACTTGTGATCCGGGGTGGCATGTCCAATGGCCCCAAGCCCCAAGTAGAGAAGCTAGAGCAGCAGACTGATGGATAGCTCAAGGTACCCAGGGCAAGCTCCCATGGCTCCCTGGCGTCTGATCGCAGAAACCGACTTTCGAGAAGTCGGCGACGAGGAAACCAGCAACAGTGAGCAATGAGCATCCCCTACTGAAAGCCCATCGCAAAGAAAAGCGGGATCGAGCACAAGGATAGACAAAAATGGAGCCCTTTTGGAAGACATGGAAAGACATGGGTTCTCAGCGAGTCAGGAACAGGAAACGGCCGCTTGAAAGGGCCCTTGAGGTACATGCACAACCTGTACCGGTACATGAGTTGCGTACCTGGTCCATGTTTCCTTCCCTTCCCTCATTGCCTCACTCTCCAAGGTAAAAGATACCTTGGAACCTAGGCTAGCACCTTAGGTACCTCAGTGCCTTTCTCTTTCCCCGTTAAGCCCAGGAAGGCACCCACTAGGTATCTCCACTTGAAGCCTCAGGCCGGGATAGCACATGGGTACGGAACTGGAAAGAGTGCCTACGGAGTAGTGGCACTGGGACACTGCCCACTGGCAGAGATCCAGAGAGACAGAGAGAGAGAGAAAGGGGGGAGGGGAGTGGGTGTTCATCCATCATCCATCTCACCCACTCTTCCTCGCACTCAAGTCTCAAAGTCACTCCCCTCTACAACACCCTGCAGTAAGGTACCTGCGCACCCCACAGACATAACACACGCACGCTAGACTCTGGGTGCCAGCCCACCACTCTCTCTCGAACGGAATCTGCTCCGTAACTCGACTCGCCACGCCTCGCCTCGACAGAGCATTCCCAAGCCATACTTGCACACGCTCTTTCTCACCACTTTGCAGAACACGCGATGCCAAAACAGCCACTATTGAAAAACCAGCGCTGACCCTAGATTCAAGACGGCATATGCATCAACAATTCCTGGATTGACACTCGAATTCGGCAACGGGCCCTTCGAGACCGTCGCGGGTCATGCCGCTGGCCTGTGGCCAGCATTCTCTATCTCTTACTCTCCAAAAGAGAGCGGGGACCGAACATCGTCATTTAGGTCGCGGAATACCGCCCGTTGACCAGTTGACCAGGAGAGCGAGAACCTCGCTATCAATACAGACAGTCACGGGCAAGCTGCTGCCGTCTCGTTCGTATGCCAGAACTGCTGGGGACAATGGCCAAACAACGCGGATTCAATTCTAGGTAATGGGACTGCGTTTGACTCTCTAAACAACCCTGCGATCAAGTCACCGTTCCAGTGCCTGGTCTCCAATGAAGCGCAGGCCGTGGAAGTGAATCTCGATGTCGATTCCACCACACTCATCAGTGTGCTTCCCAGACAAGCCAACTCGCGCTTCTCGACGTGTCTGCGGTCAAGTAGCCAGTCAGACTGGCTTAAACCGCGAGAGATGGCTATTCGCACGCCTCTGCGCGGGGAGACGGAGCATTGCACCAAGGATTGAAAGACACCTGAAATCGAAGAATTGCGCCGCGATCGAAAGCCACTACCACCCCTGCTACACACGCTCACGCGGATGAATCTGGCCACCACGGGCAACGGTCGAGGAACGCACCTCGTCCGTAGGTAGCTGCCCCAAAGCACGGTGCGGGTGAGACAACAGACTGCCACTCAGGACGACGTAATAGTTGCGTTGACGTCTCTCGGTGCAGTTTGCAAATATCCATCTGTACCTTGCGGAACTACTAAAGTGGTTGTACGTATACCGGAAGGGAGCGTCCACATAAACGACATGGCAATGTTTCGGTGATCGATCAACCAGAATTCGATCCAAGACGGGAAACCGTTCCGTCACGGCCGTGTACGCCAGAACACGAGGACCTTTGATCCATGATCCATCAGACCCAAAGCAAAGGCCGTCAGGGGGCTTCGCATGGTGCCGGTGCGATGTGTCTTGCCGGTAGGCAGACATATCACCGAATTTGCAGAAGAATCGCATTTTCGCAATGCGATTACTGATGACACAACATGCCGTGTAACTCTGGGCCAACACAAGGGGCAACTTCGCCGTCGGCTGACCTGGCAAGCAACAGGATTACCTTCCGTTTAACCGAAATTTCGCTATTTGGCGGAGGGGTAAAGGACGAAAGCCATCGTCAGTCTGGAACTTGTGCATTCGGCCGGAGATGGTATTTGGGTGACGGGTCGCAAAGTGAGGCTGAGAGCACATGTGCCTTCAATTCTGGGTTGTCACCGGCTCCACAATCTATTAAGAGCGTTCTGGAACTCGGACCATCTCAACGAAGCTGGACAAACCGACAGCAAGCAGGATTGGTACGGCATCTAGGCGCATGCAGACTCTTTTGACGGGGCGCTGGAACGAGATATATGCATCAAACAATGCTTTACGAGAATTGACGAGGACCGATTAGGACCATGGACCGCTCCAGCGTCGCCAGACTGAACCCGCCCGTGGTGCCAACATGATCCAGGCCATTCCGCACCCCGTTAGTAGCACACTACAGCACCAAATACGCGACAAATACGCCAGGCCATCAGAGAATAACATACCGGCCACATTCGAGCTTGTCCACGATGGGGCATTGACTGGATCGGCGTGGTCCGTGTGTTGATGTTGAGAGGTGACAGAAGCTGGTAAATTGAGGGTTTTGATATAACAGCAGTAAAGACGGACTCAGGGAGTACGGATATCTTGTTTCAATATGCCAATAGCCTAGACCAGCACTTGCACTGGTACGAATATTCACCTCTACAAATATCCGTACATGACATGGCCAAGGGCTCTCGCTGCGGAGGGCGTTGATCTATCCATGAGCTCCAATGGACGACGGAGGGTATCGCCGCGGAACGTGCTACCTACATGCCTAATGACAGTGTTACAGAGCATCGATGCGCTAGTCACCTCCCGAGCCAACCTCCGATATGGACTTCCCGCCGTGACGTAGATTTGATGCAGCACGAGGCTTGCGGAACCGACGACCTCGGACCAACTGGAGCTTCTTGGATCCTTCCTTTCTAGTTTCTACGCCGCCGAATGACGATGAGCATAAAGAACTGCAAGGAGCTCGTGGACCAAAGTTTCATCAGAGATACATCAGAGATGAAGATTAGCGGGCAGCAAAATGGGCTGAGAGTGACCATCGGCTGGTCTAGACACCGAGAGAACGGAGACTGTGGACGTGAGGAACCGGGAAGAGGCATGAGAAAAAAAGACAGTGTTGCGTGCGGGGAGGAAGGAAATCGTCGATGTTTGCGCGTGGTCTGCAGGCCTGGTTGAGGCATATCGTCACTGGGCATTCGAGAATTCGATCGTAGACGGCACATACGATCACCATGGGAAGCACAAGCGACAGGGCTGATGCTGTTCTGTCGCGGGCATGCCCAGATACATTGGGCCGCTGGCACGCTTGGCTGGTGAGAGAGTCTAGACTTCTACTGGGTACAAGTGTATCTGTAGGGAGTACAAGACCATGAGCGCAACGCAGATGCAGGCGCAGAACCAGAAAGCGTGACTTTGCAGCGAGCAAGCAAGCAAGGAACAAGACGGGACTGGATTTGGCTGAGGTCATTCAGGGCGAAACCGTAAGTTACGGAAGAGGGCACATGGATGGACAGATGGATGGGATCATTTGGGATGTGATGATGGGTGTGCGAACAAGGTTCCATTGACTGCGACACGGTGAATTCCAACATCTCGATCGCGAACGCCCATTTCCCAGTCATCGAGATTGGGCAAAATGCCACCAAGAGTAAGAAAGATTGGGCCGTCGCCGCCCAGTGCGTCAGAAAGCAGCGGATTTTGGTGTTTGGGATTCGATGTCGTTGTTTTTTCACTGATCAGACACAGCAAAAAGACCGATCGGGGTGAGATGGGGTTTTGGTTGACATCTGGAAGTACGGTGCGGCATCGAGAAAAAAAGCTACTAAGTAGGTAGCACCTGGAAAAGCTAGTTGGGGGTTCTTTCCCAGCGCAGCCAGTACCTGTAGGGGAACCGAATGGAGGAATGTTGACAGTTTCCGGTGTGCTCCACCTGAACCCAAGTGGAGTTAGTCCCAGGCCCCGAGACTTGATGCTAAGTACTAGATACCTCGCGACCGTGATTGTACAGCCACCCGCTGCACTGCCTGAGACGACATGAGGTACCTTCGCCAGGTACAAGTGCCTTCCGTAGCTGTGACGACAACAGACTCAGTGCTGTACTTGTAACGGGGGAACCCAGGGCCGACTTTGGCTCAGCGTCCCATCCCTTCTTCACTCGCCCTGCCCCGTATTTAATAAGGTGGTAGGGGCGGGTACTCAAAGTAAGGTAGAGGGATGACCTCACTTCCCCAGTCATGCCCACGAAGAAGCAACAACAAGTCACCAAACTGTCAGTCACCAAGCCTGCCTATGATTGTCATCGCGTGCATCCGTATGTACGGAGAGAAGAGTTGGGTCGAAAAGCAGTAAGGTAGGTAGGGTTGACCGCAATAGTATTACAAGTGACTCTGGATCCTCTTTTCCATGCACAACGGAGGCCACTGGAGGGTTCATCGAAAGAGTCAAAACAACATGTCTGTTGAAGGCCTATCCGTGCCTGCTTACCTACCTTCTACCGCAAGGTACCACCCCCATTCGAAAGTGAAGCTAACCACCGGTAGTCACCACATTGGGAGAATTACCGCTACGAACTGCCAAGTTCAATATAAACACGACCCTCTGGCTTTCTGGCTGCATCGGCCCTGCTCTGATTCTGCAGTGGTAACCTGTCGGCAGGTTTCCAGGATTTGTATGAGAGCTTGTGAGGGAGCAGCCAGCTTACAGGCAACAGCGCCGGATCAAGATCAAATCAATCAACCTGGTTCCCGAAGCTTAGCTTGGCAACGATACTTTTCTGCCCTTCACAAACTTGGCTCTCCCATGTGGACAACGGTCCCCCAATAGTGGGCCGAGTGGGATGAATCTGCATTCTGCAATGGGATCGGAATCGAACAGTCGAGTCTCGAAATTACCTACCCATGATCCATCATCAACTGACTGGATGGGCATTTAGCCCAAGAGCAAGGCACTCGAATAACAGTCAGGTTTTCCCGTCCGTGTTTGGGAGGAACCAGGCCGATATGCCGGCGATAGTTTGACATCCTTGCCATATCTCGCGCATCTTGCCCGGGTTGTATTATCAGCGCATCTTGGGGATGCACGGGTCATTGCGATGAAGGCATGATCGCGATACCGCATCGCAACACTATCCGTTCCTCATACACTGGACAATCACCCCGCCGCGCGATGAGCATAAAAAGATCGTGAGCGACAATGGTATTATTCGCAGAAGGCCAATTGGCAAAAGTGTTAGTGCCCAGAGGCGGATTCGAACCGCCGTCAACACGGATCGCTGTATAGAAGAACCACAACGTATCATCCTAACCAACTAGACGATCTGGGCCACCTGTTGAAGTTGTGATTAGCAGAGAGATCAGCGTCTAATAAGCGCTGCATCAGAGCTGGTGAGTTTTGGCTTTGGGATCAGTCGCGGTCGTGATTATGTAAGCGATACAGTGCACCTGCCTTTCCAAAGTGCGAGGGGTTTGAGTGACAACGCATTTCTGCCGCCCATTGACGAGGACACGCCGTTAAATCTAACGCACGCACATCTCGAGACCCTACACTACAAAATCCCATACATCCATCCCAGGACGTTCAACATCAACTATTCCCCTGACACGACACCGAATTATCGCCTTTCACTCGGCATCACCGAACTCCGTATTACCTGCTACGCTGAGCCACCCAGAGAAGACCTGGTCCCCCAGACAAGACGCACGCTTATCGCCGCCCTACCTTGGCCAAAATAAATAACGATCAAAATACAACAAAGTATTACCGAGTATTCAACGGTGTATCGTCGACTCCAAAACGACAAAAAACATCACAACAAGGCGGCGCAAAAACGTCCAGTATCCGCATTTCCCACCATTACGACACGTATACCGGGGTCCGGGAAGGCCAATCCACGGTATCGACAAAGGGTTGGATCGGGAGAGGTTTAAAAAAAAAGAGGGCGACCCCTCCATTAAGACCCCCAAATCAGGCCACTATCTTCTCCCCTTTTGTTTTTCCTGGCCAGCTTTTTGTTTTCTCGCCCCTTTTGATTCGCCCGCTCATCACCGTCTTGCGAACATGGCCCCAGCTTCCAAGGCGCCCGAGTCCGCCTCCCCGACAACGACCGGGCCCGATGGCTCTGTGGATAACATTGCCCAGGTACGTGTCTTGTTAATGATATCCCGTACCTCTTTTGCAAGGCGGTTAGTTTTGGCTTGGGACCCCGACACAGCTAGGGGCCTGGGGGGCGGCAGTAACACCTGAGCGGATCGCGCTGAAAGGCTCAGAGCTTTTACCTTGGGCTTAACCGCGGTCCCAAAGGTGTTTTTGCCCGCCTTCTGTGACTCGGTTTACCATCTACCCAGCATTTCCCATCCTTCTCTCTCTCTCTCTTTTTCTGTCGCGCGTTCTCCCTTCCGCCCCCCTCACTCCGTCTCTCCTCCCCCGGTCACCTCGTTCAGCTCTGCACCATCCACCTTTGGCATGGCCGTTGGTTGCTCCGCTGCTCTCCGCTCGTACATACGGAGCGGCTAGGGACTTGCCCGGTGCACACTGTAACTGCTGCAGAAGAGATGAGAAGCCAGGTGAGGGCAGAAGGGTGAGGGCAGAAGGGGGTGGCATCGGATGGGAAACCCCCCCTACCTAGACTGTTCCAGGGCTGACCACGTTCGGGGGCACGTTCTAGGCCTACAAGGACCTGCTAAGGTACGCTCATTCGACGAATATTTTTCCTTCACGTTACTCTGTCCCCCACTCTCGTCATCTACAAAGTATGAGGACGAGTGTCAGCACCCCTTGTCCTCGCGCCCATGGTGTGAGGGAATGAAACGCCCCTCTCCCTGCTTCGCTCACCACAATGTTGAGAATGGCATGTTTGCACCCTGAACGAGTCGGAGCTGCCTCCGAAGCTGCAACCCCCGAGGAGAGCGCATCGCTACCTGCTCCGTCCACTACGGTACTCAGCATATGGCCCAGATTTTCCCTCGGATCCTTGCGTGGCACAGCGCCGCCTGTGCTCGCATTCATTCGTTCATGGGCAAGACATCACCAACCATTGCAACTGGTGTAAATTCCCCTTTTCTTGCGAATGGCGTTCTCAGCCTTGGACTCGACTTGAATTGGCGTCGGATTTTGCTTAATCCGGCATAGACTCGAAATCTAGCCAAAGGTCTTTTTTTCGGCCCTCGAGCGCCGGCGTTCTCACATTCGCGACTCTGCGGGTTCCTGCTCCAGCGAAGAGAGCCACCCACGACCTAGCATTCCTCCGGCCGCTTTGCCCGCGATACTCTCTGTGGGGGATGTCGCATCGAAGCGAGACATGCGATTTTATCGCTCGATCTGGGGCAGGGTGCTAGACGGCTTGTGGTCCGGCGTTCTCTAATTTGCTGTTACAAAAACCCATGTTCGACGATGGCTTGCGGTTACCGCTCCCGCAGAAAGTCCATATCGTTGAAGTTCTAGACCCTCCTTTTAGCCCAGACTATCCGCTGGCACTGCGAGCCTAGAGACGAATACGGCCTTGAACATCTTACACCTCCAAAAGCTAGCGCCCACATTCAGTCTCAGCCCATGAGCACTTCACGACGCCCGGAGCCGTTATCAGATTACGCCCAATACTATCTGCATTGCCAGAGTTTGGGGACTATTGCACTTCCCCTTGCTCCCCGCCGGGGTGGTCTAGCCAAGCGGCAGGACCGAGAAGACAAATTCCCATGTTTCGTTATCCATCGAGATGCGCCCTCGTGACCGCTATCATACACGCCATTGTTTTTTTCTTCTTTTTTTTGAGGAGAATTCTGGACTAACCGCAAATCGCATGCAGAGGCGAGCAAGCGGCCAGCGCACTCGAGGCCAACCTGACAAACCTCGAGGGTCGACTTGATGCACTGCTAGCCGCGTTCGAATCGGCTCAAGAGCCCAACGAGGACGGAACTGTGGCACCGCCCGGCCAAGATGCGAAGAAGCCGGACGACACGGTCCCTCACAAAACCTCCAACGGTGGAACCCAGAGCTCCGAGTCTGAGTCTACCCAGGCGGCGAATAAAGTCTAGGTTCGGATCTTCCTTTTGACGATGCGCCGCCGCCGCCGGCTATTAGGCACTTGGGCTGGGGCTGGGGACTCATTCGACGGCCGCATTGAAAGGAGTCGGCATTTAGTTGCGGTGTCACAAACCGACGGTGTGTCACGGTGTTCTGGACCCGACCCATCCCTATTGCATCTGCATTGCATCGTATTCTTTGCTCTTTGCGGTTCCGCATGGAAGCGAATTCTGGGGTTTGCGACGAGACCTAAAGGGTGGCGAACAAGAGAGCTCCTGCATGCCCTAGGCACGACGATCCATGCTAGGGATAAGGGTTGCCCTCAACACGTGTATTAGCGGATTTGTTTGGTCCCCGGCCTTGACCTATCATATACATTCTCACCGACCGCATCCCATCGTATATCGCAATTCCCGTCCCCATTGATGTGTCCGCGCACACGTGGTGATTTGTTCTTTTCTTGGGGCTCGCCCGACAGAGAGAGGGAAGGAGAGGTACGCGGCATGGAGGTCTTCTTTTTTCTTTTCTTTCTCACGGGTACGGATACGGGGTTTGGAAGTTATCGAGATTGGGGCAACTGGGGAGGCGAGACTGGCGCGCTGCATTGCCGGATTCAGACGGCTTTGCCACTCGCTTATTGCTATCTACATATTCCTAGGAACCACTCAACTTTTGTTTCTCTCCTTTTCCTTTGAGGAAGGTCTAGAACTTTGTGTTGAATGGATTCAATGTCACAATGTGATTAAAATATTCCTGAAATTATGTGTGTGTGATGGACGGATACCTAGTGTGTGTGGTTGTCCAGAGTGGGAGTGAGTGTGGTGAGTGCCTGGCAGGAGCATAACCTCCTTCCTGACCTTCTTCCATACGTCCTTGCTTCCCCCTGCCTCGTCTCACCCGGGGCTAGAAGTGACTCGGCCGACTTTCCTCCTCCATTCGGATGTCAGATGGTAGGTCGCCCCCTCGCATCTCGCAGGGTATCCAAACGGGGGAGGATGAGGGGGATGATCCAACGGCCGTTCCTGACCGCGGATCCCCTTTGGTTGAACGAATGAGGGTGAGAGGCGAGAACCCGATCGGGGGGGGCATCGAAGAAGGGCTTCAGATTAAACGATGTGTATGAGTGTAGTGCCTGCCGGCCGGATCAAACGCTCCGTTTTTTGTTGTTTCGGTGAAATCGTGATGGGGGCGAGACAGAGTAGAGCCGGCCGGCAAGTGGCGATAGGTCTTTGGTTTGTCGCGGTTGTTCTGGATCTCTGGAGATACTAGGTATTATTGTAGATCCTAAGATGCGGCGGAGGGAGGCTCTATGCACTTTCTTCGTGTGTTGCGAATATGCATAGGTGTTTTCCACCTATTCCCGTTCCCCGGTCCAATCGGGTGTGATAAGTGACATTGGTTTTCGAGGCATGTTGCACGTGGTTGCTTGTTCGTTTTCTTGACCCTCGGGTGGTGCTCCACGGGCTTGTACTGCTCTCAAACGGTCTCGATAGCTTCAATCAAAATATCGTTAAAACACAAGGGCAAGGATACTGGTACTATGTCAAATTGTCCAGGTTTACCAGGCTTTATCCTGGGAAAATCGGCCTCGATGGGCAAGACCCTTGATGAGCATTACGTTTGTACGCAGTACATTTAAGGATATTTTCAAGGGGCTCAAATACTCGCGAATTCTCTCGCGGCGGCGTTTGAAGAAGGGTAGCGATGAGAGCGGAGACATGTTGGGCTGGGACTGGTGGTAACATTCAATAGAGAAAGTGAGATGAAGAGAAACCTAGTCAGCCTTGGGGAAACCCCCTCCCCCCCGTTGTTTACTATCCGCCGGTCTGTGATGAGGTTTTTCTCTCCGATGTAAAGAGATCTCAGTAGCATCACCTTTGAGCCTGATGTGAGAGTAAATATGCCAGTGTCAATCTTGCATTCAACGCCCTGTAAAGAGCATAGTAATGTCACATCGTCCCCACTGACGAACCTCCAATGGAACTTGGGGCAGAACTTTTGCCCATGACTATCATGTCAGACGACGAGGAGTCTATTGGGTCGCTTGACCTCACGTCGTGGACATATCAAACCCAAGATACACGATGACTTGGCTCAGACGGAACTATCTCAGGGCTAATCCAACTTCTAAAGAGTAGGAAGAACATGGGAAATGATCTTCGGGGGTGTCGTGTAAGGGGCCAAGCCAGACAACGCAAGACTCAAGACTGATCAAGAACAAAGAGCCCGCATCACGCCTCATCACAGGAGGAAACAGAATAGTCGGCTCACAACTTCGAGTAGTCACAATGAGGAGCGGTCCAAGTCTGGGCATCCAGTCCGACCAAGGTCGATTGGGCTTCTTTAATATCAAACGATGTAAAGTCTTCTGTCCCAATCCCATACCTAATAGACGCCCTTGTTGCTGGTAACCTGATCTCACTGGTGATGGAAAATCCCATATCCACCTCTCTGCCCCTGGCTATCCATCCTCTATGCTTGATCCCAAAGAGATTGATGTCGTGATCAGGGTTGTCAACTCCGACTCCGGCTATCAACATCTCCAAGGAGAAGAGAGAGCACAAAGCATAGCCTCTTCATATACTGGCCGTGATAGTTGTGGTCCCTCCTTGTCAAGCCTTGGCAATAAAAGTAAAACTACAATGGAAGATTAACGAAAAGGTAGAGAACGAGGACAGTGTTGACGCCCTGCCCTTGCCCCTTTGATGATGACAAAAAATTCATAAACGAAAACTCCCCAACGGCCCCCAGAGCCCAAATGCCGCCCTGCCTGGCCCGTTTGTATGCAAAACCCATCTTGAGAACCTCCCCTTGTGAACCAACTCGTGAGCCCAGCTGCTCTCTGCATGGCGGGACACTGCTGCACGCAACGCTTCCTCTTCTGTCTGAGAAGCTCTCTCAGCCACTCAAAAGGGGGCGGGCTGTATCGTATGTGATTGGTGTATGTGTAAGAGTGTCGGGTGAAAGGTAGGATAAGGAAGCGACCATGTTCGTGTTGTATCCATCAACGATCTTTTAACTCTTGGGGTATTTCATCGAAAACGATGTCAGTCGATTGTGGTTTACTCGGGGTTCCACTTGCGTTTTTTCTGAGCCTGTCCCTGCACATCCCAGTTAGGAACTATGTGACCTCAGTAGCAGCTGCGCGCACGAACAAGAAACAAAGTTAGCTTGTAAGGCTGCGCGAGTCGGAAAGGCCGTTACGTGCCCTAGATATGGGGTCTTCCTGGTCCGCCGTTGCCACAGCTGGGCTGGCCGGACTGGGTCCCGTGATTGGTTCTTTTGAAGTGAAGGATCGGGTCTCCAGAGGCGGGCGAAGATGAGACTGAGGATGCTCGTTGGAGCTTGCCTTGACTCTTGACTGCTGAGCCATATCCCTCTCCCGATTCTTCTCCAGGAGCTGACCGCCGAGGGTCGCACACTTGAGAATTGTCTGAATAAGGTGGTTCTGCTGCAGAGGCTTCGACAAGTACTCGTCCATCTGTGCCTGGATGCATTTCTCACGATCACCCATCATGGCGTGGGCTGTCAGAGCAATGATGGGAGTACGATGCGAGCCCAGGCTGCGCTCGTACTCACGAATCTTGCCTGTTGCCTCAAAACCGCCCTATTGGGGTGGGATTAGCTTGCTATCAAAGATGGATTAAGTAGTAATAGAAATTCCGGGACTCACCATGATTGGCATCTGAACATCCATAAGAATAACGTCGAACTTCTTCACCTTGATGGCCTCAACAGCCTCGAGACCGTTGCCAACAACTGTGACCACGTGGTGGTACTTTTCGAGGATCTTGACGGCAAGTCTCTGGTTGACCCGGTTGTCTTCCGCGAGAAGGATCTCGAAAGACTTGGTGTTGTCCGCCAGTGATGGCGTCGCGCGATTCTCGAGGGCGGGAATCATGCCGTTGCCGAGGTCCACAGCAGTGCAGGGCGTAGTCATGTATGATGTGATGCCCAAGTCGAGACACGACTTGAGGTTCACATGAACGACAGGCGCGAGAAGTACAATAGGCAGGTACTTGAAGTCGTCCACCGATCTAAGCCTTCTGGCGGTGTCGATGGAGTCGACAATAATGACATCGTACGGCATCGCCTGGGCGTCGCGAACGCTGGTGAGGATGGGGTTCTTCTCCGACTCGACAACAACGGGCTTGAGGCCAATCAGAGACAGCATGGTCTCGATCTGCTCTCCGTAGCCAGATTGCGACTTGTCGACGAAGAGCACCTCATGACCCTTGTACGGCTTGATCTGCTTCTCGATGATCTCGACGCCGAGATCCGACAAGCGCACTCGACACGTGAAGTGGAACTCACTGCCTTGACCATGTTGACTCTTAACCCACAGGTCGCCGCCCATGAGCTTCACAAGACGCTTCGAGATTGACAATCCGAGACCGGTTCCGCCGAACTTTCTCGTCATGGAGCCATCGGCCTGCTGGAAAGTGTCGAAAATAAGGTCAAGCTTATCAGCAGCAATGCCAATACCTGTGTCCGTAACGATGAATTCGATAGCGTACTGGTCAGGGCCGCACGCCCAAACAATAGGATCGGCCTTCTTAATAGTCAGACTGACTTCGCCGTGTTCCGTGAATTTGATGGCGTTCCCGACGAGGTTCAGAATAATCTGCCTAAGACGGAATGAATCTCCAATGACGTGATCCGGCACGGAGCTGTCGACCCTGTAGGTGAGATCGAGGAACTTCTCGTTCGCCTTGACTGCCAATGTTTTGAGCGCATTGAATACCGTTCCTCGCAAAGTGTACGGGATCTCTTCTATAACCATCCTGCGTGCTTCGATCTTGGACAAATCCAGAATGTCGTCAATGATGGTGAGTAGACTGTTCGCCAGACTGTTGACAATATTTAACATCTCTCGCTGGTATTGTGTCAAGTCCGTGTCCAGTGTCAACTGCGTCATGCCAATGATACCGTTCATGGGTGTACGGATTTCGTGAGACATATTTGCCAGGAACTCGGACTTCGTTTTGTTGGCCAGCTCTGCCGCCTCGCGAGCTTGCGTATTCCTCTGGATACTGTCCCGTAGATTGGATACCATCTGATTGATCTTTCGTTTGAGTTCGTCCATTTCGCCCGAGGCTTCTACTTCGACTAGTTTCGTGAAGTCTCCGTCTGTTGCCAGGTTCGTAATGTCCGAGAATGCACGCACTTGGGTTGTCTAATTGAGCAGTCAGTTGTCGATTCTGTGACGCAAGGACCCCGATGTCATGGACTGATTTGCACTTACCAAGTTACTGGCCATGGTATTGACATCCGTCGTGATCTCGCGCCAACGACCCTTCAAGCCGGCAGGATCTGCTTGCGCGCCCATCTTGCCATCGACGCCGACGTCCCTGGCCACTCTTTGCACCTCATTACAGAAGTTGGAAAGCCTGTCAACCATGTTGTTTATCGTTTCTTTGAGGACAAGTATTTCTCCTTGGGCTTCAACCTCAATCTTCTGGCTCATGTCGCCGTTGGCAATGGCCTGGGTGACGGTCGAGATACTGCGGACCTGTATCGTAAGATTTGAGGCCATGGTGTTGACATTTTCGGTGAGATCCTTCCATTTGCCTTCTACGTTGTCGACCTGCGCTTGTCCACCGAGCGTGCCGTCAGTGCCGACTTCCCTGGCGACCTTGCTAACCTCAAAGGCGAATGTGCCGAGGCGGTCCACCATGGTGTTGATAGTGTTCTTCAGATCGAGAATTTCACCTCGGACGGGTACTCTTATCTTCTCCGTAAGGTCGCCGTTCGCCACAGCCGTTGTGACCTTGGCAATTGCGCGCACTTGTGTCGTCAAGTTCATCGCCATGCCGTTGACGTTCTCGGTGAGATCTCTCCATGTTCCCTCGACATCGTGAACAGTGGCTTGGCCACCAAGCCTGCCTTCCGTTCCAACCTCTCGGGCAATCTTGGTAACCTCGCGGGCAAATTGTTGAAGTTGTTTCACCATGGAGTTGATGGTAGACTTGAGATCGAAGATTTCTCCCCTGCAATCCGCTTGTACGTTTTGTGTAAGGTCGCCCTTGGCCACAGCAGTTGTTACCTTGATGATGTCTCGTACTTGTGTCGTTAAATTGTTTGCCATTGCGTTGACGTTGACCGTTAGTTCATTCCACATGCCTTTGACTCCTTCGACGTCGGCTTGACCACCGAGGATACCTTCAGTTCCGACATCGCGGGCTACTCGAGTGACTTCGGAGGCAAATGTTCGCAGTTGGTCTACCATGGTGTTGATCGTTTGTTGCAGTTGCAGGATTTCTCCCCTGGCGGGGCGTTCGATTTTCTTGGTCAAGTCACCGTGAGCGACAGCAGTGGTTACCGATGCGATTTCTCGCACTGGAATTTGTTAGCAGAGTTCTGGATCGCGATTTGCGCATGCGGCAGTGACTGACCTTGATCCGTGAGATTTTGAGCCATAACGTTGACTGCGAGGATTCGTTAGCAGAGTGACTCGAAATCATGGGTGACATTGTAGGCGCACCATTGTCCGTCAACTCCTTCCAAGTACCGTCGACACCTTCGATGCGAGCCTGTCCGCCGAGCAAACCCTCGGTTCCGACCTCGCGAGCGACGCGGGAGACTTCGCTTGAGAAAACCTGTAGCTGATCCATCATAGTGTTGATTGTCCGTTTAAACGTGGTGATTTCAGGGTCCATTTCGACGGTATTCATGCGGACCTTCTTGGAAAGGTCTCCGCGCGCAACGGCTGTGACGATCTCACCAATCTCTCGCAGGGCTTTCTGGAAGGCCTCGTTCGCCTTTTGGTGCTTCCATAGTTCCCGCTCCAGAGTCGCGACTCTCTCTTGTTCGATCTTGAAGAAGGCCTGTTCCTGGAGTTCCTTTTGCTCGAGGAGCTGGGCAGATACGCTGCTGATTTCCTGTCTCGCGCTAGAAATTCCTTTCTCCTGGTCAAGTACCTTCTCTTGCAAGCTCTCCAAGGCTTCGTCAGTCAGCGGGCTGTCTGCGAGGCTCGGATCGGCTGTGGCGGTACCTTCGCGTTGGAACTTGTTGGGCCCGTTGGCAACAGTGCGGCTGTTGGAGGATGATGGTGATGCGCCGTCGGAATCGTCGCCAAAGAGGGAACCGTGAACTTCGTTAGGCGTTTCCGGGAAGGCTACAGAGGCGTGGGCTCGACTCTCGAGTTTTTCGATTCTTTGGGCAAGCTTGGCAAGCTCGTTCTCGAGGCTTCGCTTGGCGGGGGTATCTCGACCTGGGAGCTCGATCCGCGCATCAACCTTGAAGGGAAGGGACATTGGCGTAGTGCCATCGGCGGCGAGGGATTGCACGATGGCCGCGGCAGCGGCCAATGCTGAGTCGTCGACCATGTTGAATTATTGTCTGTGATTCGAATCTGCAAGCAAAACAGAGAGGAGGCTGCCTGTGAGGTTGTAGGGCGGGGTTCGTGGGTGGTCGAAAATAAGTTGGCCGATGCTGGGGAGTTTGGATGGGAAAGGGCGGGCGGGTATAGATCAAGAAGAGTTGTGATCAACCAGCAGCATATTAGCTCAGTGAAGGCCTGGAACCAATGTGAATATCGAAAACCGGTAGCTGTTGGTCAGAAGCCAAGTCGTTCAACACTGGCTCGAATCTCGTCGGCCCGATGTGTCAAAGACGAAGGTGCTCCTATTTTTTTCTTCTGCGGAGCGAAGGTGATAATGGGGGGGAAGTTGGGGGAGGGGAGGAGTAAAGAAGGAGGTGGTGTCGGTGGGTTGGCAATATGAAGCAAGAGGATGAGGAGAGGGAAAAAAAAAAAAGCAACGAGGTGAACAAATAGCGAGGAGACACGCCCCGAAAGTGGTCAGGCGGATAAGGTAGGACGAGTGAGCTACAAGAGGCTAGAGGTCGCAAAGGAACAGAACAGAGTGAGAAAAGAACTACTACGTACAGCGCTCCGGAGTATTCGTAGGTGAAGAGGAGATAAGGCGGAACATGAAGTACCTTGGACCGGGGGTTGGACGGATACCACAGCGGGTTAAGGAGGGCGGATGTAGGGATTGGGGTGGGATGGGACGGCGAGGGGGGATGCTTGGGAGCAAGATTGGTCGATGAGGCGAACGGTGAATTGGTCGTAGGACGAATGGTCCTTCTGGCGCAACACTGGATTTTCCCATTTCCCGCCTACTGCTATTTCCCCTTTGCTTGATTGGCGCTGCTTGGTTTATCTGTCGCTGGTTGGACGCTGGATGGACGTTCAGGGAGAGGAAGGAAGAGAGAGAGAGAGAGAGAGATTCATCGGCCCCGTCTCTGTGTGTACATGATGGAAGCATAGGGTGATAGGGTAGACACGTAGTCGGTACTCGGGATGCGCATCGAAAACCACTGCATCAAGATGTAGATTCTACGCCTAGACGGTGAGCTGCAATGCGCCTGGGATCACCAGAGATGGAGGAAAGGCTCCCCCGTACTTCGTACACGGTACGGAGTACTTCAGGAATACATCAGAAAGTCGAAGGGTGTAATATGGGGCAAAGAGACGGCGCTAGTATAAGTCGGTCCAGCCTTGCGTGTACTTTGTGCCGCCAGAGTTGCGGCAAGAGGTACATGCTGAGTCGAGTAAATCCCGGCAGCACCCAAGAGGCACCCGGCGAATGAGACGGATGGATGTGGAGTCTTTTCCTACTAGGGGGAGCACGAAGGACCTTCTCGCGCAAAGCAATTCGCTTCTTCAGCCCGTGGCCGACATGGAATACGAATGGTGATCGGTCGACCATCTTTCCTAACCCAGCGCAAGCGTCGACGCCCCAAAGGGGATTGTCAGAGGTCTCCGGTGTGCTTGTCCCAGGCTATAGGCAATTTCAGAGATGAACATTGGCTCGAATGGCTGTTGTGCCCCTCCTCCTCCAAGCCCGGCTTGTCTTTTGCAACGTCAGTGGGAGGATGAACAAGTATCACAATGTACCCAGGTCCAAGGGATAGTGCCTCGTACGCACCTTGTGGACATTGGACGTGCTCTCTCTCTTTTCGTATCTCGCTCTCTACCTACCTCTCTCTCTCTCTCTCACCTCTCACCTGTCACTTGATTGATGAGCGACACTGCCTCTCTGCATCTCATCGTTCTCTAAACCATGTGCCATCCTCAATAGCCAATGCCTGCGTGCCTGCCTTTTCGCTCGCTCCGTCTACAATTCTACTACGTAAGGTACACTATGAACGGTCCATGCTAAAGCCAGATTCAACAGCCCATCCGTGGATCTCAAAGTTCCAACTTCCGTGACCACCGCCTCCCTTTCCACCGTCCGTTCGCTCCCCTAGGCTCTGGGTACCTTAGTGACAGGAATGGGATGGGGGCCAGACTAACCGTAACTACCTTAGTCCGGACGGTCGGAATGAGTCTACTCCCCGTCTGGCGATTCTGCCGTCTGGAGTCCACGCATTCGGCCTTGTCGACCGTTGCCGCTACCTGACCACCTAGTTGAGGCGGCTTGCCTGATATCTCATCTCGCGGTCTTCGTATCCCGTCATCCTCGAGCCGAAGGACTTCCGCATGCTTCACCATATCATACGTACCCGCTCCTCCAATATCTGCTAGGCGAGAGACAAAAGGGGCCGTATCGTAAGGGAGATGCGTGCTAATGGCGTATACTGCACCACACACTGCACAGTAGAGGCCTGCAGGGGTGCTGAGATGCGAATCGCTACTCCCTCGACCCCGGCCTATCAGCGCGTGCTCTCCTGTGGTCTGCTTGCATAATAACGTACAGAGTCGGTATCCGTGGACCGTACGGAATAGAGTCTTGTGGCTTGTGGCTGTTTGGGCACTGCAGCAGCGCTCCCGAGGCTGCCTAGCGCTGCGTGCTGGACGGGCGTGACGGGCGTGACGGGCGTGACAGGTCAGAACCGTTTTCTCTCGCGATTGGTGTGGGGAAAACCAACGCATATGCCCACGGTGGAGAACCTGGTTGAATGCTTGCTGGGGACTGGGAGTTGAAGTGACTTTCTTCTCCTCCCGCAAAAAAGTTGCGCCTCGGTTTTCACGGAATAGGGGTCTTGAGACTGAGCAGACAAAACACTGCTTGTTGCTTCTCTCCAGAATCCCTGATTTCCTGACTCCCTCCCTCCATGGTCGACGTCGTCCCTCATGCTGCTACACCAAGAGGGTGCCACGGAAATTCGTACCCAACGAGTTTCCGGAGCTGGAGCAGCGGCGATTGGTAGTGACGATGGTCTCCGTATGGAAAGGCAGGGTAGTATTTTTCAGCTAGGTGACGGCGGGAGGCTCCTGGCCGCCCCCATCCACCATTTGTCCCGACTCCCATGGCCACCAACAGCGTTGCTTTGCATTCCCTTCTCGTCTCCATAACGGTAACGTGCGGCGCTCGCTCCTCTTCGCCGTTGTCCCTCTGCAGCTGCTATACTGTCCCGCACATGGTGGACCGCACAGCCGCTGTACGCCGGTGCGGATACCAACTACCAACAAACTTGAACGGCAACGCTTTCTTAGGTAAGGTATGCCTCCGCGGCCCGCTTCAGATCCAGGATCGGGTCCAGAGTGGGTGAGTCCACGGTTCAAGGAGTCGAGAGGTCGAGATTCGATAAATCGGACAGGCCTAGCCGCCCGGCTGTCACATGGCGCATCAGGGACTGCCCGTGCTTGGTTTGCCTGCCCCAACCTCACCTCTCTCTTGCATGCATTGTTTGCAAGCATGGGAAGTTGGGAACCAGTTCCAGATTTCGCAGCTGATATTGAAATCGAGATTCCCATGACGGGGAAGGCGAATGTGCCCTTAGTCAAGCTCCTCTTTGAATAGGGATAGGATAATGACTGTTTGGTGATCTGCCGTGTGTTGTTCACTTGACTCTGTCGTACGGATACTATCTGACAGTCCGAATCAGTCGGGCAGATGTACTGAGTATCCGTGGGTAATGTACGAGCAGATGCGGATGATGGCACTCAGGAGCAGCGCGGAGACGGCTGCTTTGCCTCTGTGAGGCAGGACGGTTCAGCATGGATGTTCAAGTGAAGTCAGATGAGCGAAGTTAGGTAAAGTAGAGAAGCCGCACGGTGCTACAAGCTGATAAGGTACTTAAATGGGACAGTGCTAGAGATAAGAACGCACGTGATACTTTGTGTACCTCAGGTGCCTTCCGTGCTTCCTTCCTCGACTTGCAATTGTGCCTCCTTCCTGCATCTGCGCTGGGCTCCTGCGGGAATGGAAGAAGAGAAAAGAAAGAAAGTGCGAGCTAACTCACTCTGAACTTGTGAAGCAAGCGCCAGGGTCCAGGTCAGGGATCCTGTCGTCCCATCCCGATCCCATTTCTCTTCTGCTCCCACCTCCCCTCTTACACGGTGCACCACTAGTCCGTACACCTTCCTACCTTCCTCCGCCCAAACCAAAAAAAGAGAGGAGCCACACACTTTTCTTTGACTTCCCTCGACATCCCTTGAGAACTTAGGTTGGGGGACTAGGGGACCAAGGGGACTTCTCGGAAACATCGAGTGCTCGGCAAGTCGACGTCCGTCGCCCCGCCCGTTACTTTTGAGCTTGAAGTTTGCTCCGGTCACTACCCAGGCGTACTCCGTACTGCAGGGAGTCATGGATGCCCACTCCCCTCCCATTCTCAAGTCTCAACGTCTGACTTTCACACTAACGCCCACCTTGACCAACGAACGACACCTTCAGGGAAGCAGCCACTGCGATCGTCAGGGTCAGCTCTCAAGGTTTACACCCGTCAAGAACGACTGTCCGGGACGCCGTCCAAAGATCGACACGCAATGCCTTCTTCGTCCGTTTCAACATCTCGCGTCGCTCATCCTTTCATTACAACCGTATCGCCGGGATGTCCTCCAGAGTTCAACCTCCCAGGTCTCAGGCCTCCAACCCTTGAGCCCCTGCAGCAGCCATGTTGCTCAACGTCCCTTACTACCGAGCCCCCGCGTGTGGCCCTTCCCCGGAAACGGACCCTCAGGACACCGGCCTGGTTGGTAGTCGTTGGACAGCCCTCGCCAGAAACCAAGACATCCCAAGCTAATCACTGTTTTTGGCATGTACGGATAATTACCTCTCTCACGCCTCTGTCTCAAGAACATTCGTCGGCTCGGGCTGTCCTACAGACCAATATCAACGGCGGTACGGGTACGGAGTACAGATCCTGGGAACCTGCCGCCTGCCGAGAAGCCCAAGCCATCGACGTCACTGTGGCCCAGGAGATCTCCAATCTGATTCGACCTCAAGCCACACCGCCCTGCGTCGAGAGCCATCGTTGACTCGTGAAAGCTACTTGCTCAGGGAATGCCCATTCTTGGTCCCAGCCTAACGATCGCCTGTCCAAGAATATTTCTGGATAAACGAGGTCGATGCCAGTCTCGAATTCGCTGTCTTCCCGAAGATGTCGTCGATGACTCGGTTGAGCCAACCCGAAGGCCTTCTTGGATCAATTCAGTCTGGAACTTCATCGACCATCCCACCTTTGCTCGCCTCAAAGCAGCCGGCAACCCGTCAGTTTCCAGGAACTGTTCAGAACGGAGGCTGAAAATGGGTCTGGGCTTAACCGCTGAACCCCTATTTCCCATGCACCTTTTGCCACCATGCATACTAACCAGATTAACTTTACTGGCAGGATCCTCGTCGAGAACTCCTTCGTTGTAGCTTACGCCAGGAGCTAAAGCGACACAAACAGCTGCCATGGCACGATTTAAATGGGCGTTTGTCAACACCAAGTAACAGGCTTCACTACCAAAGCATAACACCCCGCAGGCCGCAGCCTACTGCAGGTTGCTCGTTTGTTACACAGGGCCAGTGAACTCGCTATCCATCTTCTTTCTACCGCTTGACAGATAATATAAGTCATTTTGGGCGGTGTGCTAGACGGACGGTTCCTGACCACGCCAGGCAAACCAGACCGCTTTCGCTGTTCGATAACAGCCATGCAGATATTGATCAAGTTGACCTACTCCATAGAGCTCCGACTCATTTCGCGAGTTATTCTTTGCTAGTAGATGCAACATATATCCGTAAGAAAACTACTACCACGAATAGCACTAGCGATTCCCAAAGACATTGCGCACATCAAGCCCCATTGGGTACGTAATCGCTACCAGCATGGTACGGATACGGCCTCGAAACCTATTGACAACATTGGGTCGTGTTTGCGAAGGGCAATCCTCAACTCGCGGTATTTGCAGGCCATTTCCCCAAAGGGTCAGTTGAGATTGAAGATGTCCATTCAAGCCATACGCTTTCGTAACAAAGGTTGCTAGGTGTTTCCTGGCATCTTCACCTCAAGACTTCGCGCCGGCCACACGGCAAGCCTCAAGGAGCAACCAGAGCATTGTCTTTGCCTTGCATGGCTACTGGATATGGGGACTACGGTTGTACGATGCCGGGCCATGGGACTGTCCAGCGTATCATGTTCCGAGCTACCACGAAGGACCCTGCAGCAATAATTGACTCGTATCAGTCCTGTGGTCAAGACGCACCCAACCGTGAGTCGCGACTCTCAAGGGGTACCATCTCCGCACTAACCGTCCGCCAAGCCGTGACCCGGCCAGCTTCGCCATTTGTTCTCGACAGAAACTTTCTTGCGAAGTATCAAGCCACACACAAGTCTCCGACAGTTGATTCAAAAGAAGATCGAGTGGAACTCACCTTGAGACGGTCCTAGACAACCTTGGGCAACGGCGACTCCGTGAGCCACCAAACGGGACCATTTCTTTCTTCCTAAAACGCTAAGGCTAGAATGACTTTTTTTCTGGATCACGGATGCGTTCGTCTCCCCTCACTGGTCGTCTCATCCAGTGAAAGGACGAAGTATGGTATCCTTGAACAAGATCGGGGGGCTCGGCACACTTGCCACTGCAACCCGCATCCACCAATTCATGGATTACACGCCAGTCACCGCTCCAAGCGTACGTTTTATGTCGGCGACAGGTCGCTTCGCTAGCAGACGTCCCATCAAGTCGGTGCTAACCGATGAGAAGAAATGCAAAGCCTTCCATTGTCTTCTGATTGGTCCGTTGGTTGGCCTCGTCGTTGCAGTTATCCTGAATGGGGCCCGTTACGCTGGTCCAACCATTGTCCTGGTAAGGGTTCGTGCTGCGAGGTCCTCCAGAACAAAGTCACGCTGTCGAGCTTCCGTTCCCACGACGGTGGATTAGATGCCAGAGACACGGCGAAAGCCTGGGGCCAGCCGCCAGAGGGAGATGTAAATCCGCATTACCCTCCCTCGGCAGAACTCGCGGCTGTCATATCGACATGCCAGCGGTGGTTTTCTCGGCCGGCTCTTATCGGAGCTCGCTCGGAGCTATTGTGGCTTTGATACTCGCGGTCAGCCTCCGTCCTCGACCCGTCCGTACGCTCCGTACACATCAAGCAGCGCAGCTATTGATTTACGGATTTGCGTGGATGCTGAGGTTTCAGGACGCAGAGCGTGATGCAACGTGGGACATGCATTACATGCTGCCTGATTTGGTGAACAGTGGGAGGGCTGTTTCCTTTATGACTATCAATAAGTGGCGCTGGCCAACCGAGCTTCTCGCAATCGACAACTTCGCCTAAGTCAAGCTCTTGTCGATTGGGAACAGCAGCCTCACCCATAAACGTTAGGAAACCGTTCTCCCTTGTAGGAGGGGTCAACGGCTGCCGAGGGCGCGCTATCCGTCTACGGTCTCCCAATGTGGATGAGGGTCCGTTCCTACGGTTCCCTATTCTGAGAGCAATCACATTTCCCTCCGAACCTTGGGCTCTGAGCAATGCCTGGGCAACGACAGCTTCAACCTTCCACATGCCTTGAACACTACAACCTCGAGGCCCAAGCACAGGGGATCATCCTAGAAAAAGAATTCAACTGCACTCCACACGCAGCCCCGACCGACAGCGAACGACCCAAGGGATGCACTCGTACGGTCTTCGTGCAAGTGCAAATCGCGCGCAATCGCAAGGCAATCACGATCTTGCTCCATGCAACGTCATCGAAGAAGGAGCTTAGAGTTGCCATGACACAGCGGGCTGCCCGCTGGACTCGGAGAAAATATATCTCTGACCTGGCACACGCTCCCTCTATATCTTTAACTTCGAGACCATGCCAGACGGACCCAGCTTCCCCAGGATTACCCAAGACTCGACAAACCAGGCAGTAAGCATGTACTCCGTACTGCCTATTAGAGCTCTCGGCAACCGCAGGCGTCC
>JFFI01001317.1:0-52006 GCA_001563125.1 Colletotrichum salicis | reverse complement strand
CCCCCCCCCAACCCTGTACCGAACCCAAAGGCGGACGATCGTAATAACCCTTAGATGGCACAGGTTGGAGTTAACAACACGTTGAGCGGCATTTTGAGTTGGTGACGTGTGCTTTCTTCACATGCGTGCACGCGACTATGGTTCGGTTGAGAGAATTGAGCCAGAGAGAGAGGGCGGCGCATGAGCGCTTCGCGATGCCTTCAGCCGGTTGCGGATATTGGGCCTTGGAATATGAAAGCCTTTTTCTTTCTTTTCCTCTTGTTTTTGCTTTCACCCCGCATCAGAAACCAGGCCAGGGGCCTGTCTGATGGAACTGTCCCGGTTGACCCTCGCGGCGTTTGACTTGGGCATCGATGCGCCGTAACCTACCCCCGCCCCCTCCTCTAGGACCTCTCTACCTCTCAGGGCCGTTCTCGACTGTTTCTCGAACCCCTCCGCGGACGGCCGTCTTGCGGAGTCGTCTGTTGCATGGGCTCCGGGCCGTTCCCCAAGCTTCGACGGCGCATATGGGAGAACGCGTGCGACGGTGGTCGAGACCCCTCCGCCTGTCACTCCGTCCTTTCATGTGCTTGTGACGACGTTCGTCATATGCGATGGAATGAACACTCAGGAGGGTTGCGAGTACAAGTGTACCAAACTCTGGCCCCGGCTCGGTCCTGTTGCTACGATGGAATGAAGGTACCTCTAGGAGAGCGGCGCGAAGAGCCCTATGTCCCAGGGTCGCAGTGAAGCTCTCATGAAGCTCTGCTGTGATAACCCCTCCCCTCCTCGAGCTTAACTTGAGCTCTAACACCTAACACCTAAGGCTATTAAGCTTAGCAAGAGGTAGGTCCAGGAGGGTTGACGAACGGAACGGATGTTTCATTCGTGATATATCCTAGCACCTGCTATACTCGATGTCTGATAATGATTTGAATACGGCCCCCCGGCAGGCTCCTCTAACAAGCAGACCGCCGTCGTATCGCATAGTCGACAAGGTAGGTTGCCGCCCCAAGGGCGGGGGTGCCACGGGGGGACTGTAGACGTCATTGAGAACTTTCCCCCCTTCTACTGATGGGATATGGAAGTATAGCTCACGGATGCGTAGTTGTACACGCTCCCTGAGCGCTGTTCTACTATTATGCAACTGGAATCATGGAATCAAAACCCATCCGCCGTCGGAGATTTGACAAAGGTTCAATCTTCTTAAGAGGTTCAACACTCCTCGACGTTTCCACTTCCGTTTTCGCCTCCAACTTCTTTTCTTTTCTTGTCCCCCTTTTTCGTTGGGAAGCAGAGACAGAAACAAGGTTCGAACCTGCAGGACACAACTTTCTCTCCTAACAGCCCAATCTCAAGCCTGATTGATATCTTTGTCAGCCGGGATCGCTGTCGAATTTGATGCAAATCGAATGATGCAAAGAAACGAGGCGAGACAAGGCCGAGTTAATGCAAGAAGAATCAGGTTGCATACGGCATGACATGGGCAGCAGTGTGCAGAATGCAGGATGCAGAGCACTTTCCTCATAGGGCGAATATGGGGGGAAGGGGTGGTAGGTCTTCCGTCGCCTTATTTTGAAAATACGCCTGTATTTGTAGATATCTCGTTGATGGTGCCCGATGTTGAGGGTTAGATCAGACCACAAACAAGACGTGGAGTTGGATTAGCACAATTGATCCTCACAGACACGTAGACTATATACAAAGATGGCATTATACCACTTGTCACCATGTTTGTTGCGATCAACAGGTATTGGGAACCAAATCTCGGATTAACTCATCACTTCACCCCTGGAATCTTCATCACTCCTCTCTGGAAGCTACCAATCTATCTGAACCCAACTCAAAGTAAGGCAAGGCCAAAAGGAAAGAAAAATAAAAAAAATAGAAAGAACCAAGCCTCTCGTTGCCAAAACCAAAACAAAGGCGCCGGCGAGGTTAATAACGTAGCTAAGGGGGGTATCTACATATTGCCCGTGATGCCGTCGTACCATTACCAAATCTGCGTGCGTCAAAAAAGAATAGGCCGTTGGTTGCTGTGTTTTGCGTTTCCTCTTTGCTATCCCTCATTCCTTCCACACTCTGGCATCGCGCGCTGTTTCTCTTTCTCTGCTCTTCTCTGCTCTCTCCAGAATGGTATCGAAGTATGCCTCCCTTCCCCCCTAACTGCCCAATAAGCAAAACGAGATGAGCAAACAAAAATGAAAAGGTAAGAAACGAAAAAATAAAGGCCAGAGCCAGCGCCTTGCCATGTCCGCCCTACCTTGCTGCTTCGCTGTGCCACGCCCGCCCCCGCGCTGTCGATCATCTCATCGCCTGGGGAGGTTGTTGGCCCGATAGGCTGACGCACCTCCAGTGTTCCACCCCTGATTGACGCTGTTCTTGACAATCAGCGCTGCAGCCGCGGCGGCCGCCTGGCGCTCCTTTTGACGGTGTCTTTCTCTAAGATAGTTTGTTGCTTCGGGCCGCATGCGAAGGATGCGGAGGATCATATCATCGCTGGGATCCGCCTGGGCCTCTTTGCGCTTCTCTTCTTTAGCTCTCCTCATCGTGCCCAGGTTTCGGCTCATCATGATGCTCTTGCCACGTCGGATGGTGCCCATACTGGCGAAGGCTCCAGGTCCGCCGCTAAAGGTTGGCCCAAATGTTGCTGGAGCCGAGAGTCGGTTTTCGTGTTTCTCCTGGAGGAGCATCTGCGTTGCGCGCTGGGCGTTGGCAGCGGCCATGCGCTCAGATTCCCGAATCAGGGTATCCGTTGGCTCAAAGTAGAAGAAGTTCAAGGCTGCCAGCTCATGCCACTTGGGTGACTTCAGGACGTCCTGTGGCACGCCCAACTGCTCTCCAGAGTCATCCTTGGCATTGAAGAACTCAAAGAGAAGGTTCAACCATTGATAGACAATGTCGATCTCCTTCTGAGCCAAGGGCCTTTGCGAAGAGGGCTTCTCCGACAGCGGGGGCACCAACAGGCCTTCTATGGCCTGAAGGACTTCTTTCCACAGACGTGTCATGACCGCAAGCATCGTGGCGTCGGTTAGGGTCTGCTTCATGATGGCGAAGTTCTGGTCAAAGTAGTGGAATAACGGCTGCAATGCTCCCTCGATGTCGCTTGCCGTAGTAACGACTGGCATAGTTGAAGCTCTCTTCTTCCACAGACTGGTCACCTGCGAACCGATGCCGCCACCTTTGACCAGTCTCCGCAGAGTTTCGAGAGAGATGGTGGTGCTGATTTGAGCTCGGAGCTAGATCAGAGTTAGAAGTTGTTCTCAAGTGAAACGGAACGAACCATACCTTATCCGTGATCTTGCGGACCATATCTCTCTCTGTTCTCTTCAAGTGTCGGAACGCCTTTCCAAAATAGAATTGAATATCGTCACGCTCGCCTTCCATGCTCACGCGCAACAACACTCTACCCTGGGTGTCCAAATCCAGCCAGTATTCGCGAGGCAAGTAGTCACTGAAGTGAATGGGGTCAACCTTGAGCGACGTACGACCAACGAAGTCGTGTTCGCCAAAGGTATCGTAATCCCAAATAGTGGCGATAATGTTGAGCGGGCTCGACACCGTGATGTCAACGGACTCGTCCCAGCGAGGGTTGAGATTCCTGTAAACAATGCGCGTCTTATAAAGACGCTTTTGGTACTCGTCACCGAGGACTACGTACGGGTCGCTGAAACCACCGGGATCGCAAGCCTTCAGGTCTTCGGCTTCCACAATCTTGATCGTGAAGACGTACTTGTTAGGTCGTCTTGGTTGCTGCTTGCCAAGACGCTCAGCCTTCCGCAAGACCTCGGCACAAGCATCGACGTTCATCGATTTCTCTAGCTTGTCCAGCGCTTGCATGGCATGCTCAATATTGTTGAGTTTGACGAAAGACTGAGAGAATGTTAGCGAGCTACTTGATATTTGGAAAGCTATACAAACCTCGGGGTAAAATTGGAAAGGCTCTGGAGCATCTTTGGTGTTCCAGGCATCTCGAGCATACTGGGCATACTGCATAAATTTCTCTTGGGTTGTTTGATTCGCAGCGGCTGCCTCCTGCGCCGTTGGCCGGTCCATCTCTTTCGCAAACCGTTTCTCAAGCTCTTCGCAGTATTGGCCAATGCCAGCTGCGTAAGAACGGGCCAGCGCCGTCATGAATCTGGCGTGATGAACGTCGCTGTCCCATTCTAGCTGATAGACCTGCTCCATGGTTTGATGGAACATGGAAAATATATCCACGACTGAGGAGCTGTGTCGCTCATTGTCCGAAGGAATGCCGTCGGGGTTGTGAGTCTTGACTTGGAACGGATCTTCGGCGATGGCGTTGTCGACTAATTCGACCATGACGCTCTCGGCATTGCGAACCCATCGCCAAACGAAATCCACCAGGAGTTCCTCAATCTGAAACTCGAATGGCTTGTCGGGCAACGCCGCGTGGTGTGTCCGGCGCATGTCGACGAGCTCTTTGTAGAGATCGAACCCATCCTGCATGTTGATCTCTTCACCACTCTCTTTCGCAACCGCAATAGTACGCTCAATAATGTGTTGCGCGTCTCGTTCGTAGCTGGGAAACATCACATCCACGAGAACATCCCAGGGTTTGACGCCCATGATCTCCGAGACGTTCTTGTATCGCTTTTGGATTTTATTCGAAAGCTTAGTGACAGCCCGGCCGAGCTCAACAACGTGGGTAAATTGCCACTCAGAGGCATGGTTGGGTAGTTTGTCGTGCACAAAAGCATTGTAGGCATCCGTGGCAGCCCGCCTCATGCCGTCGGTGAGGTGAGTAGCGAACTCCTGGGTCTGCTCAGGCTTAACGGAGAACGCAGGGTCCGAGTGGATGTGGTCCACCAACAACTCCATCACGGCCGCAATATTTGGTGGTTTCGATGCGTAACAATTGAGCATCAGGTTGTAAAGATCTCGTAGCAGGAAGTCATGGAGGCTGTGAAGTGTTTGCTGGTATACGGCAAAATCATGAATTGTCCACCGACTTTGATCAATGTCCAGCAAGCCCGCGTTGTACTGGTGCAAGTGTGGCGGTTTCTTGACCTCCTCGCCCGACATCTTTACCTCGTTCATTGCAGCAAGAAGATCCTCGGCGGGAAGCTCTCCATCGAGGAACTTCTTGCCAATGACCTCGACAAAAGCAATGAGCCTTGAAAATTGAGGTAAGCGCCAGTACACGCTGAGTTCCATGAGCAGATCGCCAGACTGCTTCGAGATCGGAGTGAATTCTGCTGCTGGATCAGCGTGTAGTTGGTCGTACGTCATGCAGTCTTTCAGGATAGCCTTGTAGAATGCCCTCGAGTCGTTTGGAATGAATGTGTAGACGGCCTCTTCGAAATCCTGGCTAGAGTCATCGAGCGATAGAGAATCAAAGTTGATGGAGCTGTCGAAGTTCAGGAGGGAGCCATCAGGGCTGGAGATTGCCTTGCTGATTTCCGAGTACGATTGCTCTGTCCCAAAGACTGACATGGGCCGCCCGGGCAGCGGCTTGTCCATTCCGGTTGACGTCTTGGCCAACTCAGGGTTGACAGTCAAGATATCGAGAATGATTTGAGAGAGATGCGGCGCTTCAGCCCTCCTCCATTCTTGGAAGGCTTCCTCAACATCAAAGTCCTGACTCCTCAGAGCGCCAGGCGCACCCGAAGCCAACCTTTGCTGGTAGTTCTTCATGTCCTTAATCGCATTCTCCTCGGTCCAGATGTATCGGCTGGCCTCGATGTCAGACTGTACTTCAGAGTTGGATCGACCAAATATGCGGGCCACAGTGAGGACTAGCGGCATGTCTTTGACGTCGGTGCTCGGAGGAACGATGATCTCGATGGTGTTGCCTTCGCCCTGAGCAGCGTCGAGAGACAAGTTCTGGTCCCTAGTGAGTAGCTTGTTCTCCAAAGTATGCAATCGGCTCATCAACTCGGGCCTGTCTCTGTCGTGCCCCTGGTCTCGAAGAGTCTGCGCCACTAGCCTAATGAACATGGCCATATGCCTGTCCGCCGTTTCCTTCCACGAGTCGTCCGTCGCCGATGTCAGCTGGGCGTACTTTTGGTTGGCCTTTGTCGCAGACGAATAGAACATGAGAACGTAGGGCTCGAGCTTTCGGTCCTTCTCTACGGATTTCTGGAAGCCCTTTTCGGTGAAAGCTGTGTATGCTTCGGCAAAGCTTCGCTTCAGAGCCGAGTCGTTGAAGCCTTGCATGGGTTCCTTCCCTGTCAGGACGTTCTTAAGTCTCTTCTCCAAAGGCTTTTGGAAGCCATGGGGTAGCTTGATGCTGTTGGAACCCGATGAGACGAATTGACCGACCAGTTCGGTGACGCTCGTGTGGGTTCTCTGGGCTGGTTTCGGGGCGGCAACATATTGCTTTCGCTTTTGTCTCGGTTGGAGGATATGGTTGAGGTATGCAATTCGCAATGCAAAGGTGTAGGCATCGTCATGGCTGACGACGGTGATGTTGCCCCTGGATGCTCCCCTCGGTCTCATGCTAAGCCGGTTGCTAGTTACTCGACGGCCCGGCATCCACGAGCTCCTAGAAGCGGATGACATGATCGCTGATCGTAACGGGTCCGGAGATGCGTGGGGTCGAAAGTCGGACGTGGGCGATAACGGGGCACAATTTATGAGAGAGCTGTCATTCTCGTACCAGCGCAGAATGGCCAGCTAGGTAATTCGTGGTGGTCGGCCGTAGACTTTGTTCGTAGGCGTGACAGGTTCGATCTAGAGTTGTCAGGAAGGTTCTGGCTGCGACAGCGGAGAAGAAGTCGTCGGTAGGTCGGGGGGTTTGGAGGAAATGAAGGTTGCGGCGAAATGTGGTGGCCGTCGAGAGTTGGACGGTGGTGTTGATCGGTCAAGGACCCAATGTCAAGCAAGCACGCTGCAGCCGCTTGGGGACCCTCAGAAGGTTTGGGGGTGAATGTTTGGTGCAGCAGGTGACACACGTCATTGGCAGAAAAGGAGATGCGGTGACTGCCGGGACCCCTTGTACTTTTCAGGAAAAGGTGGCACGGTGGTACCTGCGGCCCTGCGCGGCGCTAAGCGGCCCTGGTATGGACAGCACGAGGGACGGGAGGGAGGCTAAGGTACCTAACTTCCATGGCTGAGAGTGTACCTACAGCAACATTTCTTCGCTAATGAGGTACTTGCCGCAGCAGGTTAAATTGGTGGCATTGGTTGATGGACAAAGGTACTCGCTAGAACCATAGGTGCTGGGCGTATCGGGTATCGATGATGCCTGACCGGCGGAGACCCGTGAACGGGGCCGGACCACTGGTCACTGCATTTCTGGCCTGGCGATACGACACCTTAATCTACACAGTAGAGAACTGCGAGGGAACAGATACCAACAACTGGCATCCAATGAGTCTCGGCGATCTGTTGCAAGCTCAGGGGCAAGACTGACTACCTGTGAGTTACTCCGCGACAGAACTTGAGATGACTCTTCATCAAGACCTCTCCTCAACGGGTGTTGGAAGAGAAAGCTAACACGAGAATAGTCACCGACTATCAATGTTTCGTTTCTATCATCGGGCCGTATAAGGTTCCCTTTGAAGCTCTTGGGCAGTACCTAAGTCACCGTACCATACAAAGGGAGGCACTCACGATACGAGATGATGTTGCCGCCATGCTTGGCTATTTTGCCTTCAATACGAAGACTTTCCACAGTCTAGCATTGGTCTCACTCTGTCCTCCTGCAGATCACCTTACTTTTCTACTTGAATGAGATCAAACTTGAGACTACCAATCCCTACCAAAGGAAACAACTGATCGCGTGTTGTGTCACCATCAAAGGCGGTATGGATCACGGACATGACCAGTTCCAAAGGGCCAAATGGTATCACCAAGTCACATGCTTCCGCGTAATGTGTCTTGGCCGCTTATTTCGACCTTTTTTTTCGCTTCTTTCAATTTTCTTTCTTCTCCACTGAATCCTCCAAACGGCCCAAGGGTATTTCCATGGCCGTTGTCCAGCGAATCAGTAGTTCGTCCGGACCAGAGATGGAGCGTTTTGGACGCGCATATCCGGTCCCTCATGCGCAGCTCATCATTTCCCCGTCCTTATCATATTCTGTATGATACTATGCGGACACTCATTGAGCCTTTTCTTTGACCTGACTGACAATTGCTGTCTCGGTCAAATTTCTTACCTCCCAGTCGCCGGCAGAAGCTCTGTGACCATGCCCACAGTATCCGTACCTCTGCGGAGCGCAAATAAAAAACACTGGCGTCCTTGTAGTCCGGCTGATTTGATGCAGGTGCGATGACATTCTTATCATGATCAGGCCAAGCAGATCGACGATGCGTCCTGGCAGGAGCTGGCACTGGGAAAGCCGTAGGTAGTTCCACACTGCAGGGCAGATGGGGCCAAGTGCCCAAGGTTGAAGGCCCAAGGCGCTATGTTCTCTGTGCCCAGTGTCCGATTATTCGTCCCAATTTTGTCCGAGGGATGTTCCTTGTCTGCCGCTGGGACGCTGGGGATTGCATGGTCCATTGTTTATCTCACACACGTTCGAGTCCGGCTACTGGAGCCGTAATAAGCCTGAAAGGCGAAATTGCCCAATACAGCGCCAACAAGCCGGAAGGTCTGCGTTGCAGAGTATTTGACATTCGGTGACAGGTTACAAGTTCAATGCTGGCGTGATAGACGCCACTCAGGTCGTGAGATCGTCTCCGTAGGAATAAAAGGCTGCTGACGGAGTCAACGGGGCCGCCGCCACAACCGAAAGAGTCATGATGGTAATAGGTATCAGGGCGCGTATGAGATCCTCTTAACTTTGCACCGACCAGACAGCCACGCCGCGCAGGCCATGGCGACCGGCGTCCGTTAACCGTTGACAGGCGCACTGCTTCTTCGAGAGAAAGTCTGAAACGGCTCTCCATCCTCTTTTACCTGAGAGTCGCGGAATCGGCTGGAATCTGCTTGGCTCATATCCAAGGTAGAGAGGCGTAGATGCTATCCGGGACTTTGGTAGGCATGAGTACAGTATGAAGAACCCATCACTGAACCCGACTGGCTAGGCGAGTAGTTCGATCGACGTAAAGACTTCGTTCATTTGATTCGAGAGAGCTTGTTGCATTTGGTTCTTGGTAGGAGAGCGGCGGCCGATTGACTTTCAAGGCTGTTCAGAGAACTGGGGAGCCCGTCTCCAAGGGCACCCCTCAACAGCTTCCTACCCCTTTTCTTGATGCAATGCAGAGGCATAATTCGTAACCTGCAGGTGGTGTCGTCGCAAGTTGACGAGTTGAATCCCGACTCTCTGGAATCTTGGACAAGGAAACGGGCGAAAGCGCCATAATCAAGCGAACAGTTTGCAAGAGCCGCTTTGTTGATGTGAGGCAGCTGCCAACAGAATTGAACAGACAGGGCCATGTCTCCACGCAGAAGAAACTTGGGGACGGAGACATGGTGTCCGAGAGGGTGTTCAAGATCTCGCGGCTTGCCGGGCTTTGCTTCGCCTCCCCAAGTTGGGAATCTAGGAGGGGCAAACACCTGGGGTGGAGGTGATGCGGAGGCAGGAAAAAGGACGGCGGTATCCGTATTGCGTGCCCAGTCAGCTTGTTGCTTGTTCGTGCTTGTCATGAAGACATGGTAATTAGTGCCAAGGTGCCTTGCTACGGCCCAACAATGTGCGGGATGGGCAGGACCAGGTGGTGTGGTGATCCCATGCGCTTTGGTCAACTGTCGACGGATCTTGAGCTGGTGACCCCACCAGAGATGGCTAAAAAAGTGAAAGAGGCCGCCGTTGTCCCTGGAATGAAGGAGAGACGTGGATGCTGTTCAGTACCCTAAAGAGGACCTAGGAGGACACATGAAACCCGAGGTGAGATGGCTGGCGGTGATGGTGTTGGTGGTGGTGGTGGTGCTGTTTTTGTAGTCGACAAGGCTATGGAACGTTTTGTGTTGGTTGGTGGTGAGGTAAGATGGAGGTCCGCGTTCCTGAATGCCATGGACGTTGATTCCGAGGGGGTAGAGCTCTTTGTGTGATACTGTGGTAGATATTGTCATTGATGCAGCCCGGTGCTTGGTATCCCATTGGAAAGGCTTGACGAAGAGAGGTCCACGGGGTGGATAATGGGAATTTGAGGCCGGCGGGCAGGGGTCGGGATAAAAGTGAAATCGGCGCCAATCTCGTCTTTGCCAACCCTGGCGCCTGAAGACCAAGTGGGCTTGATTCAACGTCACAACGGGGGAAGCACCAGCGCTGTGGACAGTATCTGTAGGTACTCGCGCAGCACAGCTTTCCAGTGGCAGCGGCAGCGCGTACCTTTCCAATTCAGACGAGGTGGCATGGTACCTTACCTTACTCCAGACCACCAGAGTGACAAGCCCAGCCGGGCCAAGTCCAGCCCACATGCATTTGTGTACATATGTACCTGGCTTACGTGTGAAATCTCCGCGGCAAGACAGGTATCTTGAACCGAATGCGGGCCTTAACGACATTGGACCATGAAGGAGGGGGGGCACTGGGGGGCGCACATCAGCGGCAGCAGGCAAGCACCTCAGCAATAGCAACATAGTGACAGCGACCGACAAGCAACAGGCCTCTGAGGCAGACGTGCCGCAGCCCAGCAGCAGGTGGTCCTCCTTCGACATCGGATCGCAACATTCAACCTTTTGCATTTCCATGACTCTCTTATTCATTTCCCATCCATTCTACACTACAACAACCCACTGCTTCTCCGGCATCTTACCTCTCACTCCCATTCCCATTCTCCCTCAAATATTCCTCGACGTCGCCGGTGCCTGCCAATATTGGTTCCCCGCAGCTTTTACTTTAACCCCTTCGCTCAGGCCCTCGTCGCCTCCCGCAGCCGCAGCGTGTCGAACCTGGCTGCTCAGTCCACGCTTCCGTACCGCCTGCCCGTGGCTGTGGCTTGGCCTCTTCTTGTGTCGCCAAATGTTCACGATCCTGGCTAACTTGCGACCCCGCGCTGCGAAGCCCGCCGACCACCAAAGAGGCGCCCCCTCTGCCTCTGCCTCACCTGCGACCTTTTACATCTCCATGCGCCGTTAATCCCAACTTCAACATCTCATCATGGGCATCGTTAGCAGCAAGCCCGATGACGGGGCTACCCTCTATCTTAGAGACCAGAATCGACGTGCGACCTCCCGCCCTCTGCTTCCCCTGCCTTACCCTCTGCTTGCCCTGAGCCTCTGCCTTGCCTGTTCGTGCATGCAGCCTTGCGCACCCGCTTGCTAACTCTTCGTCGCAGTATCCATATCTTCTCTCGTCATCTCCAACCCGCGAAGACGCTCTTCCGTAAACATCGTTCCCAATTCATTCCCCGCCACCAGAGTCTCGGCCTCTCGTCCGTTAGGTGACGGCAGTCCCATAGAATTTGTTCAGGTTCGTCGGCGCAAACAGCAGGACCAGGCTCCCTCGGCTCTTTCTACTTCACAGTGACATCCGCTGATCATTGCATTTGCAGGACACCGAAGTCGTAACGAGTCCCGGCGGCGTCCCGAATTTCATACTGAAGCTCAACCAAGACGACGAGCTAGTCTTCACCTTTACCTTCGTTATTCGTCAAGGCCAGCAGTTTGTCACCAACGGCGGCGCTGACACCGTAGCAACGACCGACACTCAAATCAGCGGGCTGACCTATGTCTACGCCTCTACACCCCGCGAAGTAGAGAATCTGGTGACCCGCGAGTTCCACGCAGACCCGAACCTACACAAGAATTCCAACGTTGAGTTGGTAGGCGACTTTGCGACTGGTGGCACTCCCTCCGTCTCCTTTGAATGGACCTGGAAATGGAAACCGCCAAAGAGCATTGAAGACAGGGGTGGTGGATGGAGGAATTCCTGCAGCGTACGTTAACTACGGACCATGGCAAAGAGCATTGCTGACCCCGTCATAGTTCGTCGAGTACGACCCTCGCGCTCACTGTCTCCATACTCTGGCTAGTTTCTCATACTGGGTGTCGAGTAAGGCTTCGCTCGCACTTCATACCTGCGGCCCGCAGCTGACTTCTTCTAGACCCAGTCTACCCGCTCAGCCACCCAAATTCGCCATCCCCTCCCTTCCTCCTGACCGCCCCTCCCAAGATCCGTGTCGCCTCGTCTCAATCTGTGGATTCTCGGATCAGTCATGCCGAGTTAGACGAGCCCTTGTCGCCGTTGCCGGGCAATACATCATCGACCACCATACTCCCTGTTCCCCAGTCTGCATCGGAGCCGATCAAAGTAGACGTCGCATGCCCGAAACCCACCGACGATGTTCTCGTGCCAGACGATGGACCTGTCTTCAGGGCGACAATCAAATCGTTGGAGCAGAAGACTGGTAACATGCGAACGCAGATGAAGCGCGTGCTCAAGATGGCCAAACAAGCACATGAGGCACAGCAGGAGGCTAACAAGAACTTTTCCGAGTTCATTGATACTCTTCGGGAAGCCTCTTCGACAAACGCCAATGCTGTCCAGCCAGCGATTGAACACTACTTTGACAAGATTGCCCGGGAGATTCTTGCTTACGAGCGAACAAACACTGTCAACCTCAAGCGGATTGTGATCGATCCACTGGACAAATTCTACACAGTGGACATCAAGCAAGCCGAATCCAAGAAGCGTGACTTCGAGGAGGAAAGCAAGGATTACTATGCTTACGTTTCAAGATATCTCGGACAGCGTCACGATTCCGTCAAGGCTAAGAAACTGGCAGAGAGTGATTCAAAGTATCAAACCAAACGTCGCAACTTCGAGCTCAAGCGCTTCGACTATTCGAGTTTCATGCAAGACTTACATGGCGGTCGGAAAGAACAAGAAGTTCTGTCCCACCTCACACGGTATGCCGATGCTCAAACGAAGAGCTTCCTCGAGGCAGCGAAAAAGATTGACACCCTTCTACCCCAATTGGAAGCACTTTCAAGCGAAGTACAAGAGGCCGATAAGGAATATCAGTACCAAAGGCGGGAGCGTGAAGAAAAGAGACGACTCCTCGAGAAAAGCAACCAGCCATACAATGAGCCTGATCCCGTCCCAGTACCCGGTACGAGCAGTGGTCCGGTTGCGGGCTCAAATGGAAATGCGTATGTTTCCGACAGTGATCTAGGTCGTGCCGACAGCACAGGATCGCAGTTGAAGGTGGCAATGTCTTCGGGTTCGAATCCTTCCCTTTCAATGGCTTCCCCTGAGTTATCTCGGTCCCCGGGCAGTCTTGGTAATTCTTCTGTTGGAAGTCCTGCTCAAGCATCAAAGTTCAAAGGAATTCGTGACTTGGAGGAGAAAGACTACGGACAATCGTCCGGCGCCAGCAGCACTCAGCGTAAAGAAGGCTTGCTATGGTCCCTTAGTAAGGGCGGAAGCAATCATGTTGACCCGCGCAACCTGAACAAACAGGGATGGCACAAGTAAGTTAACCTGGGAAACCCCAACGCATTTTACGTTCTGACAAGCCGCAGGTTCTGGATTGTTCTCGACCAGGGCAAGCTCTCAGAGTACAGCAACTGGAAACAGAGGCTTGACTTGCACAACGATCCAATTGACTTGAGAATGGCATCTGTAAGGGAAGCACGGAATGCCGAGCGCCGATTTTGTTTCGAAGTCATTACACCCCAGTTCAAACGAGTCTACCAAGCAACATCAGAAGAAGACATGAATAGTTGGATAACGTCTATCAACAATGCGTTGCAAAGTGCGGTCGAAGGCCGTATCATGAGAGACAAGTCGGCGCCGAGCGATTCAGGGTACATCAAGAGAGATATTGGATCAATCCTCACCGGCAAGAGCCCATCTGTTGGCCACAATAGTCACCATCACAGTCACGCGAATTCAAATAACGCACCCGTACGCCGAATTACTGTGGGCGCTCGGCCTAGCACGCATCGATCGACCAGCTCGAGTTTCGACGAGAATCCCGACAAGCTGCTTCAATTGCTGCGCGACAACGACCAAGGAAATTGCTGGTGCGCCGATTGCGGGTCGGGCACAAAAGTCGAATGGGTTTCAATCAATTTGGCTATTATCCTATGCATTGAATGTAGTGGCATTCATCGCTCCCTCGGCACGCACATCAGCAAAGTGCGGTCCCTCACCTTGGACATCAATTCCTTCACCTCCGATATTGTCGAGCTATTACTCCTTGTTGGAAATAGAGTGTCCAATATGATTTGGGAATCGAAGCTCGAGCCTGGGTTCAAGCCGACACCGCAGGCAACTCGAGAGATGCGGTTGCGATTCATCACAGCAAAGTACGTGGATAGGGCTTACGTTGAGCCGATTTCAGCCACACTTTCGCGTTATCCAAATCCCGACGACACCTTACTGGCGGCTATCAAGAAGAATGAGATTCAGCAGGTGATATATGCTCTGGCTCTGAGGGCAAGTCCCAATGTCACGGACAGGTCTCGCGGAACCCACGCCGTTTTCCTGGCGTTGGCGGCCGCCGATCCTGCGTCACCTTCTCCGACTCCTGGGCAGCCCCCGGAGACGGACAGAACGGTGCCATTCCCTGTGGCAGAGATGCTATTACAGAATGGCGCAGAAGTTCCGTTGACAATGCCGGCCTTCCCCTTGAGCCGGAGCGCGCAAATGTATATTGAAGAAAAACGAGGGCGGAGCACTGGGTTCTCAAACGACAGCGTCGGATCACTGCCTGGCAATCTGAGTCCCAACGAAAAGCTGCAGCGGGAGAGAGATGCCCGTTTACAGAAGAGAGTGAGCGCGGGAGGACGTCTGGCCAAGAGCCCGATTCCGGAAAGGTAGCGACCTACCTGTCTCGAGCGGCTGGGACAGCTCAACATGTGCCTTGCCTTTGCACTGCATGCGAGACGCAGGTCTTCTCTTGAAGTTCACTTATCAACAGACGATTATGATGACTCTGGGTGTGACGACGGATGAAAACATTTTGACACTGGCAATGAGGCGAAGAAGGAATGCTTGGCGAGCTTTGACACTGTCATTACGAAGAAGCCATGTTGCTTTTGAAGGGTCTGGTGGTCTGTTTTCTACCGGGCGAGAGGCTATCTGTTTTCGTTGCCGACCATGAGGAGAGTCACGGGACTATGTTCTCACATATAGCATGTGTACAGAGTTCTCTTTTCGATGACAAACGCCAGCGACGGGCCGGCCAGGTACATCATTGGAGTAGTCCTCGATTGGAAAAGGCCAATGGTTGGAGAGTGCAGAGACGGCCGTTGTGTGCGCGTGCTTGTCTGTGTGTGTATGGATAGTAATAGTAATGAAATGATGAATACAAAGTAAGATAGCATATTTCTGTTGGTTGATGAGCCCTATAGTAGCCGGAGTGAATGAGGCGTTTGAGGCCGAACTGTTGTTGCCACTGACAGCCAGAGAGAAAAGGAAGCGGAGAACCCGAATCGTGAGTGAGGCGTTGGGCGGCAGGTGAGCCACTCACGTGTGGGTTCGGCGGGGGATGAATCACACCTGCGGTATGCCTAGCCACAGCAAGCGACGGGATGCGCACCTATTCTTACAAAGTGACCAAAGGGGCTGGGCAAAGGGGGTTGGAGGGGAACGTCGCTAAGATGCTGGAGAGGGCACATGATGGGAATGTCTCAATTTTGGGCACTCGAGATGGGGGAAAGAACGGGGGTTTGCATTAAGCTCGTTCGACAACCCGCAAGAACCAACTTTGACGAGGTGCGATGAGTCGGTGACCATGGTATCCGGAATCTCGATACCATGGAAAGTAGCGTACCTCAAGGTATGGGCAATAGCGGCTGTATGGTTTGTGAATAGCTACTTACCCGTCCTGCCTTAATCATCTGCTTGTGGTTGAGTGGGCCCCTTTTCCAGGCGAACATGTCGATAGTGTGCAGGTGAGGTTTGCTGAGGAAAGAATGGCTCACATGAGACCTGGTTCTTTCCGCCACATGGTTCGTGTTAGAGGCGGAGTGCGGGAGGGAAGGGAAGGGAGAGAGCTATCAGTCTCACGCGGGCGCGGTTCTCTTTGCCCACGCTTCTTGGACTGGGCGGCGTATTCATATGGAAGGGGATGGGAGTCATTTCCATTTCCAGAAAATAGATTTTGAATTGTTCTGCCATTCAGTCTCTTCCATCATCGTCGTCCTCGTATTACGGTATTCTTGGTTGCGGAAGCACCATTACGCTCGTCGTTTCGATTCACAGCGACCTGGTGAACAACTACCTTACTTCTAGGGTACCTTGCCGTAAAGTACCTTACCTTACTTCACATCATCTCTCTTACCTTATCTATCGTATCTGTGTACCTACGTATCAGCCAGACCTGCATACGGCCCGCGGCAATCGAAAAACGAGAAGGAACGAAAAAAGGACTGAGCACGGAAAGTCCCCCTTGGATCCCTGATTTTGGCAGAGGGCGAGAGGAAGAAGAGGTCGCAGGAAACAACCGATGACTGCATGTCTAGGCTGCAGTCATTCGATCCTCGAGGACCCACTTGCTCTGGCACGGTCCTCGATCCGAGAAAAGGGAAGGAAGGCCCTGTCAAACAGTCACAGTCAACCTGCCTCCAGCTGTCTTGAGCCTCTGAGGTGACTCTGGGGCGGTCCAGTATTCACAGTTCAGCCCAGTACCTTCCGGGTGACGGATCCAGCAAGCCCTCCCCAGGATCAGGACACAGGACACCCGTGGACAGACCAGGCAGGACCACCACCAAGCACCAGGGCAGCAACCGGCACCAGGACACAGGGACAACCTGACGGCACCCGGCAGCTTGCACAGGTCCATTGCCAGGGGCATTTATTTGGTTGGTTCTTCCACTTTTTTGCCTGGCTTGGCCGTAGCTTGAGCACCACTGCACTTGCACTTGCACCTGCACCAGCTCAACACCTCGAGGCACCTCACCTTTCCCCCCTCTCCACTTTGGGGGAACTGACTTCCCGGTCCGTCCAATACGCAGGCCGCGGTGCGCAGTAGCTCCTCCATTTTCCAGGCTGCACTCCACGCTCACTTTTCGGGCCTTGCCTTTCCAGGCTTTCCTGAGCAGCTGATTTATTAATGGGAAGAGCCTCGCCATCCTTCACATCTCTCCCTTAGGCAACACTTCCAATATCCAATCTTCCCATCACCCAATCCGTTACAACATTCACAATCACCCACGTTACACGTTATCCCAAGAGCTTTTGTCTGCACAAATCGTTTAGCCGAACAGAGGGTTACCATACTGTACTAGCTTGTCATAACCAGAGATCGACACATACCCGGTATCCATTAATTTACTGACGACGTAACCATTACCATCTTACCTTGCTTTACCCTCCTGCTGCCTTCGACATCCCACTCCACGAGCCGAATCCCGTGTAAGACCGTAGTCTTCACCAAATCGAGGCCATGGCTCCTCCTCAATCCGAAAAGAGTCAATTGAAACGAACTAGAGTAAGTCGTCTACTGATTTGTCCGGCATTCTGGTGTGCAATCCTAAATCGTCTTTCCCTTCCAAAGGGTTCTCTGCCAGAAAACGAACTGGATGCGAAGAAGCCCCGCCGCTCCGACAGGCAATCACCGGAACCCGAGCACAAGACGCCAGTCTCTAAGAAGCACCAGCTTCCCTCGCCAGTCACAAGGTCCGGCGACTCGGATGAGGTCTATAAGGAGCCCACCGCCACACCCCCGGAAGGACGCCCCAGCCAGGTGAACCACCGCGATAAAGAGGACGCGTCGCAAGTCGTTAATAACATCTCCTCACCGCCTCAGGAGGCTACCCAGGCCTTCTCGCAGTATGCCCACGAGACCAAGGAGGCCCTCTCGGACGAGGTCGAGGACGAGGTGAAGGAGGGCGTATGGGGATACTTGTTCCCGCTCGATACCAAATATGGCAAAGTTGTCGTCATGAAGAGGCGAGCTGCTTGCCCCTTGCCAGATGCTCTCGAGGCGAAAGAGTCAACGAATAAGGGTCAGAAGGGGAAGTCGTCCCTGCAAAAGGAAGAAGAGGCATACGAGCGCACTAAGATCAAGGGAGTTGCCTCAGGCGGATACTTGATTGGCCGTCATCCCGAGTGCGGTAAGCCTGCAGTCCGTTCTCGAGCGTAGCCGTGGTGGTGCTGACAACCCGCAGACATCGTCGTGGACGATCCCATCATTTCCAACAGGCATTGCCTAATCTTCACGGAGAACAAGGGCGGTGACACTGTCGCGATTTTGGAGGACTTGTCAAGCAACGGAACTTTCGTCAACGAAGCTATCGTGGGTCGAAACAAGCGGAGAGAGCTCCAGGAGCAAGACGAAATTGCCGTCATAGATAAGGCTCGTTTCATTTTCCGGTACCCCAAGAGTCGGCAATCTAGTGCATTTCTGAGTCAGTACACTCTGCTCGAGAAGCTGGGCAAGGGTCACTTTGCCGAAGTGTTTTTGTGTGTTGAAAAATCTACTGGCCAAAGGTACGCCGTGAAGATCTTCACCAAAACGCCCGGCATGGAGGAGAGATCGAAGCAGGAGGGCTTGCAGCAGGAGATTGCTGTTCTCATGGGCGTCAGTCATCCCAACGTCCTCTGCCTGAAGGACACGTTCAATGAACGTAACGCCGTTTATCTGGTCCTCGAGCTAGCTCCCGAAGGCGAGCTGTTCAACTTCATCGTCATGAGGCAGAAGGTGAGCGAGGACGAGACGCGCAAGCTCTTCAAGCAGCTTTTCCAGGGCATCAAATATCTGGTGAGTCTCACATCATGGCAAATACTGAGCTGGGCGCTGACATGTAGTAGCACGATCGCAACATTGTTCACAGAGATATCAAACCTGAGAATATTTTGATGGTCGACAAGGAACTCAATGTCAAGCTGGCTGATTTCGGCTTGGCAAAGATTATTGGTGAAGAGTCCTTCACGACCACATTGTGCGGCACGCCGAGTTATGTGGCGCCGGAGATCCTCGCCGAGGGCAGACACAGAAAGTACACCAAAGCAGTAGATATTTGGTCATTGGGTGTTGTGCTATACATCTGCTTGTGTGGCTTCCCGCCCTTCTCGGACGAGCTCTATTCTAAGGACTTCCCTTTCACGCTGTCGCAACAGATCAAAAGTGGTCGGTTCGACTATCCCTCGCCCTACTGGGATTCTGTTGGCGACCCTGCCCGTAAGTGTCTTGGAACTGCATTCTCTCTGTACCACAACTGACGCTGCAAATTAGTTGACCTGATTGATTCTATGCTTGTCGTCGACCCCGAACGTCGGTTCACTGTGGACCAATGTCTCAACCACCCATGGATGACTCAGAACCAGCCTGGTGTCAACGATAGCACTGATGGCCTCGTTGGCGGCATTCAAGGCTTGGACGTTAAACGACGAGGCATGGCCAGAGAACGTACGCTCTTGAGTTCATTGAACTCGGTCCAGGTGGCTACCAGAGCGCCTGTTGGAGACAGCAAGAAGCCCGTCAACATTTATGCTAAGAACACGAAAAAGATGACGCCGAAAGAGGTTGACCCCACTTCGCAGAGGGCCGTGGATGAGTTCGTCGAGATGGGCGGCAAGGGCGACGAGGCACTCTTTGGGGCCGATGGGGAGAGCATATACTCAAAGAACGACATCGCCAGTGCCGAGAAGAGTGGTGGGAAGTAATGCTGTGTATAATTTCTTGTCGGTTCGTTTTTTGGGAGCATGGGATATGAGGTGCGTCTGAGGACCGCATCGGCGATGTTTTTGGTTTCTTGGCTTTCCTGGTGCCATGCAGGCATACACTATGCTTGCGACACCAACAGTCAATGTTTTCAGTAGTGTCACAGGCTTGGGGAGATAGGTTGTGCAGTATAGCATTGGACGACCTCTACAGATGCGCGGGAATGGACGGGCAAAAGTTTGGAGTTTCATGCTGTTTTCGATCGAAACACCGGCCCAATACAATAATAAGCTTAAATAACATGCAATACTCCCTGTGGAATGATGCTCTACTAACGACCAGTGCGTGTGATTGAGTAGACTCGCAAGAGCTCGGTAAATGTGCAGCAAAGCTCTCAGCAGTTGCAGGGGAAGTAGTGTAAGGAGATAGGCGGTATGCCGGACGCAAGGAGCCAAGGGGGCGCGATATCACCCGCCAACATGTCGGCTCCGGGAGGATACAGGGTGGCCAGGCTGCTGTGGGTCGCACCGGCGGACCAGATTGACGGGGTGGGGCCGAAACAACGACATGTCTTCACCGGGTCCTCACCTTGTTTTCTGCCACGTGAATGCTTTTCGACTTTCCTAGCAAGACCATGATATTGATTTCAGATTGTATCATAGAAAAAAAATTCCGAAACAAATTTAATCCGAATTCCAGCAAATCATGGTGAAAGGTGTGATGTAGTTGGCTATTGGCATAACGCCCGACGTTGAACACTGTCACCCCGCTTTCCTCACCGCCTTCGCCTAGGGCCCCAGTTACGGTTTTTCGCACAACTACGAAAGTGGCAGAAAAAATTGCTTACCACCACCCCTCCATCAACGACGACGCAGAACGAGTCGGCCTTCGCAAATCGAAGCAGTAGGACTCACCGCACGACAGACCGACCCCCTGTCTCCGTTTTCTCAAACGACACGCCCCCTCTCTCTGTCTATCTCACACTTTCGGCCGTCTGGTTTTTCTCGGGTTTAGAACCTCCTCTTTTTGGTTTTTCTCTCCAACCCCCCGATCAACCGCATAAACCACCGACCTCGAAACCCACCCACCCCCTCTCTTCGTCGTCGACCCTCCAAAAAAATCCCGAACACCACATCGGAAGCAATCATGGCGGCGGGAGCGAAGCAACAACAGGCGCAGCCGCAGCTGCTGTTCGTCGATGGTTCCTTCCAGGAGCTGGCCCGCGAGATGGCCGAGTACCTCCACATCGCCGATGAGATCAAGCCCCTGGTCGAGAACGAGGCCAAGAAGGAGGAGGTGCTGAGCAAGCTGGTGGCCAAGTCGGCGGCGCTGTCCTCGGTGCCCGAGAAGGAGTTCACGGCCGCCTCGAACCTCATGGTCCACCTCGTCCTGCAGTCCGAGGAGCCCAAGAAGCACCTGCCCGCCCTGTGCAGCGCCTTCAGCAAGCCCATCGCCTCGAGCCCCGTCAACGGTGTCGGCCTGAGCCTCAACGCCCTCAGCACCGTCTTCAACCTCATCGCGCCCGAGAACCCGATTCGGTTCAACGTCTTCATGGCCATCCTGCGCTTCCTCAAGTCCCACGCCATGTACGATGCCGTTCAGCCCTACCTCAAGCACCTCCCCAGCTGGTTCGAGGAGTGGGCCACTGGCGAGGAGTTCCAGAGACAGATGTACGAGGAGATTGCCGAGGTCGCCAAGGAGGCTGGCAAGGAAGAGTGAGTTATTGATAACCCGAGATTTTGGACGAGACACAACAGATGCGCTGACACCATGTGCCACCTCCGATAGGGAGAGTTACGAGTACATTCTTAAGGCCCTGCGTACCTTTGACGCCGACGAGAAGGAGGAGATCGGCTCCGAGGACGCCCAGAGACTATCCCTCCGCGCGGTCCGTGACGCCCTCCTGTCCAACACACACTACCTCTTCACGGACATCCGCAGCATACCCTCGGTCCAGAACCTCTCCGAAACCCACCCCGTCTACTCCCAGCTTCTCGACGTCTTTGCCGAGCAGGACCTCGAGGACTACAACGACTTCAACGACGAGCACTCTGGCTTCGTCGAGAAGGAGGACCTCGACCACGACAAGCTCCACCGCAAGATCCGCCTCCTGACCTTTGCCTCCCTCGCCGCCCAGACGACCTCGCGCCGCATCGAGTACGCCGCCGTCGCCAAGGCCCTCCAGGTCCCCGCCGAGGAGGTCGAGATGTGGGCCATTGACGTGATCCGCGCCGGCCTCGTCGAGGGCAAGCTCTCCCAGCAGGACCAGGTCTTCCTTGTCCACAAGGTCACCTACCGCGTCTTTGGCACGCGGCAATGGCAGGAGCTCGCCACCCGCCTCGACTCGTGGAAGGGCACGTTTTCGAACCTGTACGACGTCATCCGCAAGGAGCAGGCCAACGCCAAGGCGCAGAAGGAGCGCGAGGCGCAGGAGGCGGAGCGCAAGCAGCAGGGTGGCGGTGAGGGCGGTCGCGACGGCGGTCGTCAGCAGAGGGGCCAGGGTCGTCGCGATAACAACCAGCAGCGGGAGCCCAGGGAGCCCAGGGAACCCCGTGAGCCTAGGGAGCCCAGAGAGCCGCGCGAGCCTAAGGAGCGGACGGAGGATGACGACTAAGCGGGGAGGCATAGAATCTAGTCTGTCGATGAGGAACTTGCCTTTTTCGCTTAGTGCGGCTTTTCTCGCCTCGCAGAATCCACGCAGCTTTTAAGGGGATTCAAAGCGGGACGTGGGAAAACCAAGAGCCGAAACGAACACCGGCCTTTATGGCGGAAGAGGAAACAAAAGGATTTAGGGAGGCCAAAGGGGGAGGAGAGAGAGAGAGGAAACTTCGTTCGTGTTTATTGTAATTACGGCGAGGAGAGTGAGAGAGAGAGAGAGAGAGAGAGAGAGAGAGAAGAGTAGGCGACCCTGGGACCGTATATGGGACCCGCACGGATTCCCATACCTTAGAGCTGGGGACAAACGCTTTTTTTTTTGTTTTCATGGAACAGTGGTGGGAAAAAAGGGATGGTTTTTCCGAGTTTTCAACGCTGGCCCCATGACTTGCTTTGCTGCTTTGCATCGCGGGAAAGAAGAAAAGCAAAAGGTCTTGTTTTTTACCACTTATTTAGGGAGTCCCCGAATGAATCCGGCGTAACGAAGAGATTTACGATACAGACGTATTTTTTTATCCTGCTTGATCTTGACACACCATCTTGCTCCTTTTTGTGGTTGATGACTACCTACTATTGAAAAGCTGACGGCTTACTATGTACAGAGAGCTCTGTGATATATCCACGACTAATCACGTCGACTTGTTACCCAGACATGTGATGGTAGAAGCCGTAAGACCATCTTGAGACGATGAGGGCTGTTTAGGGTGTGAACCAGCAGTTCATATTTGATACTTCATATTTTTTTTTCGAGGGTTTGGATTGAGAAACTCAATAGTACATGTCTAGATATACAATAGACCACAAAAGAGAAAGGAATCTTCTTAGACTCCGAAACTTCTTATACAAGCACACGCGCGGCCACAGACCCTCTTCTAGAGTCTACGCAAAACAAAGTACACCTTCTCTACCACTCCTTTGGCACTGATTTTGTCTTTTTTTTCCTTCTCTTATCCTTCCAGGCCTTCCCATCTGATGTTTACTCATTCCCTAGTAGCTAAAAGGAGGTGCGCGTAGTCTCCCGTTCATCCGAAGCTGTACCCGCACCTCTGCTGCTGCAAAGTAACAACCAGTCCCCCCTTTCAAGCTCAGATACCCAAGCGCTTGGAGAGCTCAGAGCGCGTCTTGCTGTAGACGTCCTGCGGCGAAGGCGTAGCATCGAGCTTGACGACGCGGCCCTCCTTTTCAAAGTAATCCACGACAGGCATGCTCGTCTCGACAAACGTGCGGAAGCGCTTGCGGATGCTCTCGGCGTTATCGTCAGCGCGACCGCTCGTCTTGCCGCGCTCGAGCAGGCGGCTCTCCATGACGTCCTCGGGGCAGTCGTAAAACAGCACCAGCTTGGCGGGGCAGACGGCCTCCTCGAACTTGACGGCCTGGTCCATCTTGCGGGGAAAGCCGTCAATGAGGAAGCGGGCCGCCTTGCCGGCCGGGTTCTCCTTCATCGTCTCCGTCATGGCGTTCTCGAGCAGCTGGACGGTGACTTCCATGGGCACGATGAGGCCGTCCTTGATGTAGTCCTTGATGAGCTGGCCGAATTGGGAGCCGGGGCGGTCCTGTTCTGCGCGGAGGAGGTCGCCGGCCGAGAGGTGGGTGAAGCCGTAGTCGGTGACGAGGCGGGCGCACTGGGTTCCCTTGCCGGCGCCGGGGCCGCCGAGGACGAAGAGGACTGTCACGTCGGCGGGGGAGAAGGTCGGGGTTGACTTTGTTGGGGAGGGGAGGGCTTGCTTTGCCTCAGGGGCGGGGAGGGCGGCCATCTCTATTGTTTGGGTTTTTTTTTTGTCAGTTGAGTCTCAGTCTTGTGGTTTGCACAAGCTTGGAATGATTTGTTCAAAGGGCTGAGGGTTGGGTTTCGTGCTCGTCTTGTTGATGGAAGTGATTCGATATTGTCGGGAAAGCCAAAGAAATCTGCTGCTTTGGGGGTTGAGGGTTGGACAAAGGATAGCTTACCTGCTCTTTGATCGACGAGGAGCTTGTAAGCAAAGCTACCGGCACCAACAACAGCGAGGAAAGGCCAGAACTTGACGCCAGCAGAAGACTTCTTGGGGGGTTCAGAGGAGTAGAAGCGACGCGCCGGGAGTCGCTGCTGAAGACGAAGAGAAGAGCGAGAAGTGGAAGTGAGGATATTAGAAGAACGGATTGGGGAAGAAGAAGCTCGGGAGAGCAGACGGGGCGCGAAGGAGTGCATGATGAAGGGGGATATAAGGTAGCAAGGTAGGCGCGGGTTTGACGGGCGGCAAGCGGCTAGTTCGGGGAGGGGTAGGAATGAAGAGGCTTGTCAATGCAAAGCGACGAGACGGGCTGCGGATACACCAAGGACAACGAGAGAGGGAAAAAAGAGTGACAACGTGGTGGTGGTTGGTGGAAGGTGGTTTCGAAGCCTGTCCTGCGTTCACACACTGCTCTGCTTGGGGTCAGCTAAGGTAGGGAAGTGTTGGCGTGGCACAATTTTGGACGGTCCCGTCACCTCCTGAGAGTGGGGCAGATTTGGGGGTGAATTGGGGATTGGGATTAGCGACTGGCATCTGGGCTTCCAGACCGCCCGACCTCACGACCCCTGACCACCCTGACGTATGCCCACTTGGCAACAGTGCTGGGGTTCTGGCACTATCACGTGGGAGCATCGTTGGGATAAGCTTTCGTCCGTTGCTTGAAGTCGTCTAATTCCTCCATGTCTTCGGCAGCCAAGGGACTTCTGTTCTTCCCGTGCGCTTGTTGTGTTTTTGGGACCAATCACTGACCTATTATTTTTACATGTTGAAGATGAGCACTACGCTCGGCAGACTAAATTCTCTAAGCTCTACTTTGGTAGAGATTCAAATGCCTACTCGCTTCTGTCATCCTCCCCGACACCCTCAATGAATGGTCAAAACATATCTTCAAAGGCCGTCTCACTTGGCTGCATTTCATTCATGAGAACTTTATTTCACTCATGCCACACAAACAACTCCTGCTTGAACATATCACAGTCGCTAATCACAAGGAGCTGTCAGGCTAGGGTACCCTGATCACATGTTCGAGCTGGGAACGTAGTCATGCCGCATGAAATTTGCCATGAGTCTAGGTTGGTGGTCATCCCAGCTACCGGGTCATCTCGCGACGGAGGCCTCGCCCGCAGGATCCGATCACAGCTTTTGCCGACGCAAGCGCGGACTCGGGCGGATAAAAGTTGCGTGCAGGCAACTTCCTCAGAATGACTTACGGTGCGAGTAAGGACTCGATGGCCAATCTTCGTAACCGCGACGTGCCACCGAGGCCTCCATCGGCATAATTGACAATAAGTGAGTGTGCTTGGCTGTCTCATGCTCTTCATGCTAGCTCGAGTAAGTCAATATCTTACGCGGCTACGGAAGCGATCCGGCGGGACGATCTTGGCTCGAACCCCCGGCCTTAAGAAAACAAAAAACAAGCTATCCATGGCATTATGTAGGACCGTGAGCCAACATATGTTCTTTGCTAGAATCATACCGCTCAGCCATCGACTACAACGGACGCTGCTTGTGTTGACAGCTCCTTCATCTTTGGTACCTATGAGGAGACGGAGATCGGATGAGGATCCATCGAGGTGCGCGTTAATCAGGCTCCAAGCTCAAGGTACGGGCTGGATGGACCGCCCGAGACGAATACTTTCAAGACGTAGTCGGTTCACTTAGACTCGCAACCCTCATACTTTTGTGTATTGAACAGTATGCTAGATAATTCTTCCACGGGTATCGAGAGAACCTACAGCCCTTGCGTATCACAATACATTGTTCTCGGCCTAGCATGCTCACACAGGCCATCGTGAAACCAATAATTGGCGAGAGGGTGACCACCCGACCGAAAGAATACATCCTCCAAAATCTGGCTATGTTCCTAGTCAAAAGCTCCAAACCGGACGAGCTCTCGATATCATTCCGGGCAAGTGAAGGCTCCAACTGCGCTAGGTGAGCAACACCATTCGACAAACCAAGGTTGGCATATTGTTGCGGCCGACGACATCCACTGGAGAAACGCACGAGAGGCGCGTAGCCCAACACCAATCTAACATGGCCAGGCCAGGTAGCCGAATCTCACGTCAATCCAGCACACCCTGCCTAGCATATCACTTAACACGCAATATTGACTGGTGCCCACTTTTGAGAGGGTGTTTGGAAACCTTCCTCACTCAAGCCTATCAATGAGAGTCGACCAAACCTGCCTATTTAGGCAAGTCTCGTTTCCATTTTATTGCAAACCACAAAACGCTTATGCTGCTAGAAATTCTAGAGAAATAAGCACAAGGAACCTTTAGCCGAATCCTCCAGATTGTAATTGGAGAAACGCGAAAGAGGGCACATGTCAGCATCATGTCGAGCTCGAATTCGGCGTAGGGCTTACATGCGGTTTGCCCGAGAAGCTGAGAGGCTGAAGAAACTAACAACGAGTGGCTGCAGTTGCGAAAAGAGTAAGACAAGATTGGCGACAAACGAGTTCCACTTTGTCTTAGCTGCCCCTCACGAAGCTCCCCCAGCTCCTCATGGGGGCACGCTAGACGCGGGGTCTTATTGATAAAGACGTCGGGATCCTCAAAATGGTCCAACGGTCTTGAGTCCGCGGAGATATCAAAATACCCGTGTTCAAGACTTATCACTTATACGCAGCTCAGTCCTTACGAAATACTTGTCAAATATTCACCATAAACCGAGCGTCAACAATGCCCGTACTGAAACCCAATACCGAATTCGGACATTGCGTGCCACCAGAGACTCAGTATGGGATAACCACCTACGCTCCAGGATGGGAGACTGCAATCAAGTTTCGAGAGGGAGACCGAGCCACAATGGCTCGCGTAGTGCACATATAACCAAGATTCGGACCCTTCGGGCCCGTCTCCAAGGTCAGTCTTGTTCATCCTCAAGACCCCCCTGAAATCGACAACACCACTCTAGAATACTATTGCAAAGAGCACAAAATGTTTGAGAACATGACTGACAGAAGTAAACAAGGCACTCATGGCCATTTGCGCAAAGATCAAAACGATCAGGCTCTCCTTGAAGCAGGACTCAGACGGACGTCAGCTAGGCGCACAATGGCATCTACTCCTCTCTGCCGGTGACGTATGGTGCTGGAATAGGACCTTGCAGTCGCAGAAGTAGCGGCTGAGATTAACACAAACCCTTAACCAACGCTCTGGATCGGTTCTATGTTGACTGGGAGAGGGTAGACCTCGAATGCCCCGATGTCTCAGCCCCTCAAGACTACGGTGAGAGGTAGACAACATACACACGAATCACACTCGCAGAAGGCCTAGCCTGCTGCTTGGTGCTGCATCAAGGCGCCAACAGCCACGCTACACAACTAAAGCCCAATCTCACGCACGCAGGGCACAAAAAGTACGGCTAACCCAACGACGTACTTGGTATTTCGTTCTTAGCATTGCTCTGCTCTTTCAGTTACCTTAAGTCCTCTAAAACCTTGACGATCGTATACCACTCATTAACAGTCGTCACAACTTTACTCATCGCTAATGACTGAACGTTGGTCATGCATGATCGTGAAGAATACGCCGTTGCATGGATATGCGGCCTCGTGACCGAGTTCATCGCGGCAAAAGCCTGCCTTGACGAGGTGCATAGAAATCCTTCTCATTTCGCACAGAACGAAAATGATAATATCGCCTATGCTGTAGGCAAGAACGGAGACTACAATGTCGTGATCGCCATCTCACTAAACGGGGAGCGTGGGCCAGGTTCGGCAACGGTAGTGGCTCAAGACATGCTGAGAGACTTCGCCAATGTACGCGTTGGGCTTCTAGTCGGCGTTGGCAGCGCCGCGCGTATTTCGCCTATTGCGAGGCACAATGTACGACTTGCCGATATTGTAGTTGGAAGTTGTGACGGAGGTCTGGGGGGGTGTCTTCCAGTATGACTTCAGCAAATCACGCCAAAGCCAGCACGATTCCTTGGAGTAAAAGATGTTCTTAAATGAACCGCAAATAGTACTACGATCAGCTGTCACCAACCTTGAAGTTGGGTGCGGACCAGGAAGTCATCAGCTCGATCGGAAAATCGAGAAAGTGTTGACAAAGTGGCCTTACTTAAAAGATTATGCGCGGCCCCCTTCACACAGCGACAGGTCCTATGAATCTAGTGTTCCTGACCTTACTCGAGAGGACCTAATGAGATTTCCTTGGAGAGCGATTAGGAAACAGGCCAGGGGAGCGTCCAGCAGAGCGTCTAGCGAAGAGCCTTTGGAGGATTCCTTCAGGCGGAGGGAAAGACCGGAAAAAGACAGCCTCAAGATTCACTACGGAGCGATTGCTACTTCTACCCAGATCACTGATAACGCCACTATCAGGGATAGGCTGGTAAATGGGAAAAGCTTCCTTTGCTTCGAGACGGAGGCAGCTGGTCTACCAACCTATTTCCCATGTCTAGTGGTCCGTGGAATCTGCGACGACTTTCACCTAGACGGAAGTAAGAAATGGGAATGTTTCGCAGCGATGGCGGCGGCTGTTTATACAACAGACCTCATACGCTCTCTGTGGCCTCGAGAGATTGAAGCTGAAAAGCCAATTCGGGTTATGGTACGCCAAAGTCAGTATAACACCTTGATCGTGAATAGCATCATCTAACTTTGCGAAGTGCAAGAGGATCTCGGCTCTCAACAACAAGATGTAATTGGAGCGAATACCGCTATGAATACCACCAGGAACGACCAAGAAGCCAACAGACATGGCGTCAAGTATGGCAACGCCCTCCAGGCGGCATCAAAAGGAGGCCATGTTGAGATCGTCAATATGCTCATCAATCATGGCGCAAACGTTAATGCCCAAGACGGCCAGTATGGCAGCGCCCTTCAGGCGGCATCGAAAGAAGGACATGAAGCGATCGTAAGGATGCTTCTTCAAAATGGTGCAGACGTTGACGTACAATGTGGCCAGTATCCTAATGCTCTTCAGGCTGTACTGGAAGGGGGCCATACCAAAATTGCGGAGATGCTCTACGCGCATGGTGCAGACGCTGCATTAAAAGCAGGCTATACCGACATTGTCCAGATGCTTCACGACGAGGCGAATTTCAACAAAAACATCACCCGCAGCTTTTGTTGCCGATGGGAGATACCTGCAACTTATGAACGAATGCGACATGCATCACCGCCTTCAACTGGAAGTGATGTTCTGGGTTTGTTGTCTGGTTTCGTTATCCTTACTGGTAATGACGAAACAGTTGAATGGTCCACATGCTCCGATTTCCTACAGGAACAATGGAATTACGCCGGGTTAGTTGCACTACGAATCGTGAGCATTGGAGTCAGACAACTTTTGTTCCCAGAAAAGCCATCCTTGGGTGTATCAGAAGGCAAAGATCATACAACGAAGCACTTTGACGTGGATGGATTTCTTATACGACATTCAACGGCGGAAGAAATAGACGTTCTATTCCACGTTACTGGCCACGAAGCAAGAAAGATTATCGAGGCCATGATGTGGATCAGTACAGCCATGCGGCCGACTCCATCGACGTCCGCAAGCACTAGCACAAGGCTGTTCAAGTCGACCAACATCGAGTCGGGAGTCAAGGGTGTTCCCCGATCTCGGGAGCTTATGAGCAACCTTCAGCCTCTAGAAGAATGGTCCCCGGTTGCCTCCTCTACCTCTTCCTGGTGCTGGACAAAACTCTTTCACACTGGTGTTATAGCTTGCCATGATGTCCGGCGAAATTGGGGAAAGGGCCTCGAGATATCATTCGGCATGATGGTTCACCTTGCATCAGTAGAAAACTACTGCGCGTTAGACAATGGCTTTATCTTACTCGGCTTTAGAATAGCACTGGTCCCGGTTGAGTTCAATGAAGATTTGAAGAGTATTCAATGGCATTTTGAGGCTGTTGAGAATTCCACGGATGGCTTCATAGAACCAGCCAAACTGCAGACAGTACAACAAGCCTGGACGGGATTCCAAGACACGTCTAAATTTCAAGGCTCAAGATGCTATGTCGGCTGTTTTGAGGAAGCGCATGTCCTACTTGGAACTCGCAAGCTCCTTGAACCGACGAGTATGACCTGGAGCCAGACTGACGAGTGTGTCAGGACGCTCCGCCAAACGGGAGTTGAAGCTGGTGCGCAGGTTGCCATCTCTGCTGGGCCCATCAACATCGCGCCGCAACTCATCAAAACTTGGGACTTTACTTCTAATGTGCAGAGATTCGATCCAACGCAACAATACAGGCCGACACTGCGTGCAAGTCGGCGAAGAGTTGCTCTCGTTATCGATGCAGAAAACAAGCAAGCATGGCTCGTTCCAATGCTCAGCTTGATACTCCACCTCTGCCATATGTACTGGATGGACATCGCCAAAGCACCTCTCGAAGAAACCCCCATACCGTTTGCGAAGCCAGCACATGATGGTCATCAAGCGGTACTTGATGCAATCGAGATGATGGGAGATGTGATTGTGCTGGGTGCGCTCGAGGAACCCGACACGGAAACACTACGCCAGCTTTTCTTGCGAATACGTACGTTTCCCATGGAGACGATGCGCACAAGGGAAGAACCAAGACACAATACCATCTTCGCGACAGAACTCATGGCAATCATCGACCCTCCATTCCAAGGTAGCGCACTGCGAAAGGTGGATACCTCCGGCTCAGATAGCTTGGTTAGCTCCTGGGAAGCTATTGCTAAGCACGCCGATGTTGTTGGCGTTTGTGCAAATCTCGGAAAAGCCATAGACCCAGTTGTTCCACTCTCAGCTACAGCGTGCATAGAAAGTTGGACACTTCCAGCACAGCGATACTACCTGGCAGCTCACATGCAATGTCTCGTGGCTTTCTCTCAAACAGCGGGCGGCAGCACAAATGACCTCAGGAACGGCGGTTGTCGGCTAGGAACTAGGACGTTCTGGCGTACTGGGTCTACGCTATGGACCAGTTGTCCGAAGCCTGACCATGGGTGTACTTGGAAGAACAATTCACTCTACCAGGTTCTTCAGTATATTTCAACAGAGAGTCTAGGGGGCAATTCATCATTGTCATTCTCAGATAAAGTCAAAGACACGGGCGTCGTTGTCTTCGGAAGAACACACCATGGGTTGGAGAGTTGGCAAGAGAAACTTTGTTTGTCTTGGACCAGTTGATAATTCACCTAGATTAGGACAACGTTCATTTTTCAGCGTTTTGTTTCATGTCTTTCGGAGTATATAGTGATGAATATATTTGAGACCTTACGGATTGGTAAGGGTTTACATTTCCACAGTCGCTTGAATTTTGCAGAGTCTGCTTTAGTGGGCTCTGGCTTCATAGGTAATTCCCTGCATGTAGAAGCAGGCTCGGTGTCGGGCTATGACTTAGGTAGGCCTTCTGTACAGCCCAAAACTCTTCTGTGCCAGCATGGCATTGTTCTTTGTAAGTTGCGAGAATGAAGACCTATTTCACGATATCGAACCTTGCTCTTCTCTCCTTTGCTCATATGCTCATAGTGGCACCATAAGTAAGCCCTTTGAAGTATTCAGAGTAGTCAATTCTCCGGCGAACGATCCAGCTCAGCACTGAGCAGAAGATACGGCCTCTTCCTTCCCAGGCTCACGACCCACGACTGAGTAACTGGCATCAACCGAATCAGCACAACGTAGACTTTCATAGGCTTGTGCCAAATGAATGAAGAAAGGACTCGGCACCAACATAGGAAAGTAAGCATGGTAGCTTCTATTCTTCAAATCCTTGCGGACATTGACGAGGAAGACATCGACTTCGTCGCGGAACCAGCCGTGGACTCGGGTGAGCAACGCCATGCACACGGCCTCGAGGGCGCTGGAGAAGTTCTCGTGGCACCAGAGGCCAAGTTTCTTGTACCTATCATCAAGTAGTGTCAATGTAAGTGAACTGTCCGCCTTGACTATCGACGAAGTACGTTGTATCTCGATAGGATAGGGGCTAGGGGAGGCACAAGGAAAAAGGCATCGCTTAGATGTACGTACCTCTCATCCTTGGGCCAACCGTTCATGGGCCACTTGAAAATCCGAAGCTCGACATCGACAAATCCAGCCTCGATAACGAGATTTTTGCGAGTAGACACGTCGACGAACACGCGTCCCATCTTCTCGGACCCATAACGGATGAGGTTGACGTACTCGTGTATCGAAGAGTCCTCGGGAAGCGTACCGTCGTCGGATACGGGATCGACTTGGTTTTCGAGAATCTCGAGGTACCCGCCTGGCGCAATGTTGCTGAGGCCAATGTCAATAAGAAACCCGTTTAGCCAGCTGATGATTATTATGCAAAGTGTACCGACTCGTAGCATTTTTGGAGGTATTCTTTCCAGTTTGCGATGCTTGCGTTCATGAAGCGGCTGTGGATGTAGTTGAATGGCTCCGAGTACGTCCACTCTTCTTCGATGTCGTCTATTTCGAACCTCACGTTTGGAGGCACGCTGCATGCATACATATCAGCCACGGTTGAACTGGATGAGCTTTGGACCTGATATGTAGGCCCGACTTACAATTCCTGTTGAGGAGCAGAGAGGTCGATGCCGAGAATCTGGAATCATAGAACCGTCGTGTTAGATACGCGGATCGTTGCGTTACGTAGTTCAGAGCGTTCGATGGAGAAGGGCAGAATGTACCTCAGCTTCGGGGTGCAAGTCTCCAAAATCGACGGCCCAGACCCCGGTTCTGGTCCCGACGTCGAGAACGCGGCCGACTTTGGAGTCTGGTTTGCAGGGAGGGGCCAGGCCGAGTTTGCCATCGAGAGTGTAGATGAAGGTCTCATGTTGTTGATCTGATCCCCGAGAGAGAGAGAGAGAGAGAGAGAGGATGAATCTAGTCAGACTTTGTGCTTCTTTTGAGATGGGGTGAAAGAGTATTTCAGGATGAGAAACAAACACACCTAATCTGTCGCTCTCTCTTGCGTCGTTGGGGAAGATGTATTCTGCGTGGATATTAGCTTCTCAAAACGTCGACCATGGCATGAGTCTTTTAGAAGAGAAAAATATATCTTACTGCCGTCCTTGTATCGGTGATATGTTCTGCCATTCTCGATCCGGTAGTCGAGGATAGATGCGGTGATGCTCGTGCTCGACGAAGTGATGCTCTGTTCGGTTCTTAGAGACTATTCAGCTTCGTACCACCGCATAGAGCTGACAGCGGTTCTTCAGGAGATAAAGTTGGCCTACCTCGAGATCCGACCCATCGTGTTCAGAAGCCTAGCACGAAGAGGTAAGCTTCGAAGTCGCAGCCTCTGACAGCCCTTGAATTTTTGTAGCATAAAGTAGATACCTCATCTCCTGGCACAATGACGACATCGTGGGTGACTTCGGCCGTATTCGTAGCCTGCGATTGTCCAGTAACCTGTTTGTATTGATGGCTTCTCAGTCGATGCCTCGTCTCCCCGATTGTACTTTGATACACGCCAGAACCAAAAGTTGGCTTTCACAAGTGTGTGAAAATGCAGGAAGTTGAACGCTAGAACGAGAACCCAAGCCCTCTCATCATCATATATATGGGCAACGAACCCCTCTTCCAAGACGGATGGAACCATGTGTCCGCAATACCAACCAACATGCATATGCGTGTCGACGGCCTGGTTGCCCCTTTCTGCCCACTTGCAAGGATTCACCTGTGGAGATATTTCCAGAATAGCTTTTGTTGCAGGAGACATGCGATCAAGTCATGCTTTCTCAAACAATACATTGATAATCTCGAGTGCACAGAGTATTCTAACCGAACACCCCCCCCCCGGAACACGGTGCAGTCAAAAGCAAAGAAGGCGATGAGGTCAATGCAAGCAGCATTGAACCCTACCCAACCCCATCAAACATCATGTGAAGTGTCTTAGGAGATCGTGTACCTTCAGAGTTGCCTTTATTATATCACGAGCATTGTCGAGGCAGTCACAGATTCGAGGCCTTGGGCAATGATCATAGTTTGCACCTCAACACTCGCTCATATTTCAAAGTCTGCCATAACATGCTCTGGCTTCATTATATTCCTCTGCAAGCAATCCCGCAGCTTGTCAAACGGAGGAGAACAAAAAGGACCAACGCCAAACTTTCCTTTCCTCACCGGGCCCAACATACCAGAAGCCCATATTCAACATAACCTCGTCTACAAGGACGTCACACCATTTTCTATCCCCCCCAAATATACTCTCTTACACCATCGCAGTCACTCTCCTGACGCTTCTCCTTGCACCTTCACCGCTAACCATGATAAGTCCCTCCATCTCCAAGGTCCGCATCGTCTCGTTGAAGTCGCTTTGCTCGACAGGCATGCTAGCCGACTCGCTGAGCCTCCGTGCAACCTCGGCCCACTTGACAGTCTGTCCATTGCTGGTCAGCTCATCGAGCAGGTGAAGCACGGCGTTCTTGATCTCCTCCTTCTTGCGGCGATCGGCGGCGCTCGTGCCCTCCGTCAGGAGACTCATGTCGATGCGGCCCTGAGAGTCGGTGGCGGCAGTCTTCAAGGCAGAGCGAATAAGGCGGGCGGCTTCCATGACGTCCTCACGGACAACGGTAGTAGACAGACGCATCTTGGCGTGAGCTTCCGACAGACGGATCATGGACTCAAGTTGACGCGTAGTGGCAGTGATGCGCTTCTCCGCAGCGCGAACATCCTGGCCGAGCTTGCGCATCTCAAGGTACTGGTTGACCAGCTCCTGAGCAGCATCTTGAGCGATGGTAGGCTGTATTTGCGAGCGAGCGTAGGAGATGTAGGTGGTAAGGAATTCAACAGGCTGCACCCGGTTAGCAATTGTGAGAATGGTCATGGCAAATCATGTACTTACGAGAATGTCGTCCTTCTGTTGGGCAGACTCTGGGTTATCTTCCAAGTACAGGGAGAGAAGATGGCGAGCAAGACGAGCATCGCTCTTCTCATCCGCGCGATCAAGAATAAGGTAGACCAAATCGAAACGAGACAGCAGCGTGGGGGGCAGGTCGATGTTCTGAGGTACGGGCAGGTCAGGGTTGTAACGACTGCCAATAGGGTTGGCGGAAGCCAAAATACTCGTCCGGGCGTTCAAGGTGGTAATGATACCGGCCTTGGCAACGGACACCGTCTGCTGTTCCATCACTTCGTGGAGAACGGAACGAGTTGACTCTGACATCTTGTCGAACTCGTCGATACAGCAGACACCGCCGTCTGACAAGACAAGGGCACCAGATTCAAGCACGAGCTGGCGCGTCTCGGGATCTCTTGTGACGTACGCGGTGAGACCAACAGCAGAGGAACCCTTGCCACTGGTGTATACACCACGAGGAGCAATCTTGTGCACGTAGGAAAGAATCTGGGACTTGGACGTCGAAGGGTCACCACAAAGCAGGACGTTGATATCGCCTCTGTATCTGGGGCTGCCACCCTTGGTGAAAGTCTTGTTTGTGCCACCAAAAAGCTGCAGCAAGATTCCCTTCTTCACATCGTCCATCTCGTAAATAGATGGAGCGAGTGAGCGGGAAAGAAGATCGTAGATATCTGGTCTGGCAGCGGTCTCCTTGATCTTATCTTCCTCCTCTGGGGTGATCTTCTTGGCCTCTTCGAGATTAGGGTCGTTGCCAGACTCTTCTTCTTCACCTTCGAGGCCAAGGGTAGAAGGATCGGCGCCCATTCTCTTCTTGTCCACCTTTTGGACGTGCAACACATCGACATATGTCTTGTAAATGCTCTTGATGGTCCTTTGGCGTGGGTTCACACGCACAGGGTTGACGCGGAAAATTCCCGTAAGCTCAACACGGTCACCGGCTTTGCAGAAGTCCACCAATTCGTTGTACACGCAGACTGAGACCGAGTGGGGCGTTTGTCCGGCAGGAACCGCATCGGGAGTCTCCTGGAGCTTGATAACCTGCTTGTCGTCGAAGACGCAGCGGTTGTGGATAATCTGCATGGAGTTCTTGGAGGCGCAGCGGGTACGCGGGCACTCAGTGGGCTCGCGGATCTTGCCTCTGTCGAGACCAACGTTGACCGAGTGATTGCAAACACTGCAACGGAAAAACGCATCCTTCATGTCTGGGATGACTGGCGTGGTGCGGATGACAAGACCCTTGATGGTGATGAGTCTATCCATATCAGAGGGATTCAGGTCTCGAAGGTTGGTCGTCTTGTCCAGTCCGAAAGGTCGGACCATGTACAGCAAGCCAGAAACCTCGTCTTCTTTGGAAGGGAGGTCCATAGTAGGTCGTGGTGTCGGGGCATCAGAGCCGGCATGGTCTGAGCTTGGGAAGGCAATCTCGGAGCTGGGTGCAGTGTTGCTTCGCCTGGCCGCATCGCCAGCACTGCTCTGAGAGGCACGTTGTCTTTGGTCTTCGGCTCTTGCCAACTCAACCATCATGTCGCTCACAGACTGATCCATAATGGGGACGATTTCCTGCGGGTAGGCTTGGAGGTGATACCAGAGCTTGCGCGTCGGGGGGTAGGTGTTCAGGTCGGCGACGTTGAGATGAAGCCTAGCGGTACCGAGAAGCAGCATGTTTTCCAAAGCCTCCCAGTACGGTTTGGACTCGGCATTAGGGGCATTTTGCACCTCTGCCTCAGACCAGCCCTCTCTGTACAGCTGGTATTTCCGTGTGAAGTGCCTGAGGAAATCCTTGAAGGCTGCGAAGGTGTCGTCGACGGAAACCGTGGTGCCCCAAATAGCACTCTCTCCTTGCCCACCAAGACGATCTGCCTCTGACGTGTTGGGGTCCGGGTTGCTGAATGAGAGCGCATCGGAGCCCGGTGCATCTGTGGTCACTCTGCCTTGGGGATCCAAGACAATGCGGCGGCGGGGTGTTCTAATGCCTTCTGAGTTGATATCACCTCTGCGGGAACGAGATGCTCTGTCAGAGACGAAGAGACCACTGCTTTCACTGCGCAAGTCTGACTGAGGCGCCCGCATCGGTCCCGGGCTGGAGCTGGCTTCGTATCGGATTGGTGACGATTCTGGGGATATAGGTCAGTGATTTGCACGCATGTACACGAATGAAGTCCTTACCTCTCATCATACCGCTCGCACGCGGTGTCCTGTCTCCATCGCCGGTGGATTGGGTATCAATATCTTGACGCAGCGGTGAGCTAGGAGCAGGCCCATTGGCGGTGCTCTGGCTGTTGCTCAAGTTCCGCAAGGGGGACGATACATCGCCATTGGCAGGTACATTGCGACGGCCATTGGCAGACTGCGCCGGTGAAGATTCATAGAAGAGAGGGCTGGATGCAAGCTGGGACCGGCGGGTTGTGCGAGGGGTCTCTGCAGGGCATTGTTGCGCCTCTTCATCTGCGGGCGCGGGGGTGCTGCGATCAGCGTCCGGGTTATTTCTCGTGGAACGGCGGGGAGTTCCACCAGCCGTCGAGCTTCTCGTCGACCTTTTCGAAGGGGAAGACATGTTTGTTGTGCTTTGACGTTCGTAGTCTGCCTTGCGGTTGTTGATCGAACGGGGGGGAAGTGGGATGCGGGATGCGACTGAAAGAATATGTGCGTTGCTGGGGAGAGGGGAGGTGTGGAGAGGCGTCGTTCAGGAGCAACTAAAAGGTGGGCTGCATTGCAATCTTGAAAAAGCACTTTACGCGCTCACCCAGCCAGAACGCGTCCAAAAAGGAGTTTCGCGTTTTCCACTTTACGCGCTGTGGAAGCATTGGCCTGTGCGTTCTATCTACATAGTACAGCCAATGTCACTGGGGCCACCTATCTGATGGGGCTCAAGGTGGTCGATGTGGGTCCACACAATCCCTGCTATCCGGCCATCGGCGAAACCACCCACCGACTTGCACCGATTCTGGGATGCTGAGGTGGTCAATTGCATCCCGCCAGAGCTCCCTACCCAGGCACCGTTGACTAAAGTGATATTACCCAGCAACCCACCAACAAGCGCAATCCGGCGCAACAAACCCCCAAAACGACCGTCAAGATGGCTCCCGGAATGTCCCTTTTCTCCGTCAATGCGATCCTCATCCTCAGCATTGAGGACGGATCGCGGTTATTCTCCAAGTACTACAGCGCACCCCACCAAGGCACACAAAAGGACGGTATGCGCTGGCCTCCCCCCCCTCCAAGCCGAGCTCTGGAGCTCCATGACTGACGGGATCGATCCACGATAGGCCAGACAAACCCTTACCCCGATGTCAAGTCGCAAAAGGCCTTTGAGAAGGGTCTCCTGGAGAAGACGGCCAAGCAGACTGGCGATATTATCCTCTACGACAACCGGATCGTTCTGTACAAGATGGAGTCGGACGTCATGATGTACGTTGTTGGAGGCGTCGACGAGAACGAGGTTCTTCTCTACAACGTCATTTTGGCCCTGAGAGATTCCCTGCACCTCCTCTTCAAGTAAGCTATACTCCTCCATATCCCCTGGGAGCTACATGAAGCTGGTGATTCTAACAGCTCTGCCAGGCAATCTGTCGACAAGCGCACAATCGTCGAGAACTACGACCTCGTCTCCCTCGCTATCGACGAGATTGTTGACGACGGCATCATCCTCGAGACCGACCCTACCATTATCGTCCAAAGAGTCAGCAAGGCGCCGGCGCAAGACGTCGACCTTCGCCGCATCGACCTCAGTGAACAAGGTGTCAACAACCTGGCCCAGCTGGGTAAGTCGAAATTGGCGGACTGGCTGCGGCAAGGCTTGTAAGGGGCTTGTGGTGTAAGGGAGAGAGAGAGAGAGGATGGAGATATAAACCAGGGACGGTTGTGCAAATGGGAGTTTTATGGTGGCTTTCTAAAGGGAACGCATCATTAAAAGTATAGTCCTCTGAAAGGGGGGCGTCATGACGAATGCCTCGAATTTATGCTTGATTCTATTTTTTTGGCCCAAAGACCCCGTCTATGCTCGGATCTCGGAGGCCGCCTTGCGGAGCCTGTTCATTACCGCCTCTGCAATGTCATTCCTGTCGTCGATGCCGTCCACGAAGATGACACTGGCATCTCTTCTATCCAGATCCCTCAGAGCCGAGAAAAGCCCCTGAGCGATCCCCTTGATGTCGTCGCCCAGGTCTATGTCGAGAATCTTCGCCATGGGCCTATCCTCTGCATCCTGAAGCTCACCCTCTTGAACCTTGTACGTCGCTTCGTCCCTCGCATTCGCCGCCACAGCCCCGTCAACGTGAACCTCGGAGACCTGCAACGCGCCGTGGTGCAGACCACCCGCAATCTTCCACCGCCTCGTGCGAATGATGCCAATCTTGAGCGACGTCGGCCCCGCGCCATTCGTCGCAGTCACATCGCCGTTCTGTTGAATCAGCGCCTTTTGCAGGTCCTCGGCAATGATACCCTCAGCACCCGCCTCGCAAGCCCACTCATACAACACAACCTTTGCCTTGGGACTGTAGTGCTTATACTTCATCCCCGGCGCCCGCGGCGTCGCCTTGCCCATCTCGCTCTCATCCTTATACGCCTTGACGACGCCCTCCCAGCCGGGGCATTTCCGCAGCTCCTCCATACCCACGCCGCCCGGCCTCAGGACGACGGGTGGATCGCACAGGCCGTCGACGACGGTGCTCTCCACACCCACCTGGCACGCCCCGCCGTCCAAGATGAGCTCGATGCGCCGTTCCAGATCGTGGAAGACGTGCTGCGCCGTCGTGGGAGACGGTTTCGTGGATGCGTTGGCCGAGGGCGCGGCCAGGGGCACGCCGGCGAGCTTGATGAGCGTCAGCGCCAGCGGCGAGGACGGCATCCGGACGCCGAAGCTCGGTAGTCCCGCCGTGACTTCGGGCGCGAGCTTGCTTGGCTCTGTATTCCTCAGCAGGATCGTCAGGGGTCCGGGCCAGAACTTTTCGATGAGCGGCTTGTAGATTTCCGGGATCGGGTCCTTTGCTGCATCGCCGTTGGTCTGCTTCTCTGACCGCAGTAGGCCCCGCAGCATATCCAGATCGCAGACGTGCGATATCAGAGGGTTGTCTGATGGCCGGCCCTTGGCTGAGTAGATGCCCTTGACGGCGCCGCTTCTCGTTGCGTCGGCTCCGAGGCCGTAGACGGTCTCGGTTGGGAATGCCACGGGCGTGTCCTTGCTGCGAAGGTATTCCGCGGCATCTCGTAGGGCGGATATTGATGCGCCAGAGGCCGAGTTGGCGATTTCCCAGTTGCTTAACCTCTCAGGCCCCTCTGCATCTCTGAAATTTCCCAGCCCTTGGGCCTCGACTTTCACTACTCGGGTCTTCATTGTGACTTTGCTATCCTGTTGTGATGAAAATAGTCGCTGATAGTTGTGGCTTGAAGTTGCAATTTGACGACTTATACGACGTATGAGAGGTAGTGCAAAAAGATATGAGGGTTGAGTTTGCATAAAATCCAAGGGTGGGAGAGAAATAAAGTTGACAGAAGAGGGTCTAACTAGATGGTTTTCTCCGATGTCAAACGAAGAATCTAGATCGTCGTCATAAGAGATTAATTGGGTATCAACAAAAGGCCTTCAGGCAGATCAAGTGGATGAGAGGGATGGTCAAACGAAGTTGAGTCATATGCGGAAAAAATTCTCTGGATGAGGCTAAGTGAGTGAGGTGAGTGGCCATTGTTGGTGCGCTTTAGCGGCGATATTTCCGAGTTTAGGGAACCGGCGGTCGGGTCTTGCCCGTCAGGAGCAGTGACATCTGCCGCTAAGGTCACTCCGCCGATCGGTTTTCAGTGGGGCCTGTGATGTGATTGTAGTGGGGGTTGAGTTTGCTCTAGGTACTCGCCACGTGCTGACTCCCGTGTATGAAGTTTGACATAAGGTAGATACTCATTAAAAGCTTCGGTTTTGAAGTTGCGATCTTGGTCTCTTCCATTCTGCCGTTGAGCGGCATTTTCAGGCTGCATGGGCCAGACAGTGATCAGTAGATTTGGTATCCTCCACTTCGCAGTTATATTCTCAAGGTACTGTTTGTGTAACATGGTATAGTTGTAGCTGCAAAAGTTGCAGGTTAATCTTGTGACAATTGCCTAGCCATGAGATCGTCTTCGAGAGAAGGCTTTGAGGTCTTCCAAGCAACCTGGTCTTTGTGTCCAGAAAACACCCTCGACTTTCCCATTCTCTGTCCCTAGGAGATGGCCGCATCAATGTAGGACCATGCCTACCACGGAATGAAACCTCCCGTCTCAGGCCTGGCTGATCGGAGCAAGTCTCGCCATTGATTTCACAGACTCAACGCAAGCATTCGAGGAGTCATGCGGCCCTGTATCTCCTACACGGCTTTTTGAGCAGTCAAAAAGGTCGAGCCTGCGTTCTCCTGCATCAGCCCTGGCCCGAGTCCGAACTGGACGAGTAAATCGCGTAGCCGTCGCGGTAAGATAGACATATGCCGTGGGATGCGGCGTGGCGTCTGGATGTGTCCTCGATCAGCGAGGCTTTCTTCGCTAGCACCAGAGCCAGTTTGGAGTGTGCTTAATCGTAGGCAGGTTGACCTCATATCAGGGCCTCGCTGTCTTCTGTCCGTAGGATTCAAGCCACTGACCAGCGCCGAGGCTGTCCATTTCTTTCTGCAACTGATAGGGGGCATCAGACAAGCTCAGCGTTCCCGTCGTCAACAATTGGCTTTGCGCTGGACCATCTCAAAACCAAGATGTCTCCCGTCATCGCCAGCACTGAGTCGTCCGCGTCCGTTCCCTTTCCTTCCACTTCTGTATCTCGCAGCATACGGATAAATACTGCGGTATCGAGGTCCGGCCCGTCGATCATGCTAATGTTGCCAGCGGTATCGTTGAGGTTCTGTAGGTTTGGCGGGAAGGAGGAGAGGAAGGAGGAAAGATAGTGATTATGCAGTAGCGCCTGATGGCGAGTTGCGTATGCGAGTTCTGTTTCGGAAAGACGCGCACGAAGAGACGGAGACGAGAGGTAGTGGAGAGCATGTTTATCGATCTGTAGTAGCAGAGTAGACGGTTAGCCACGCTAGATGTCAATGGAAATGCGCCGGGTTCGGTTGGAGAGCCGAGGAAACTGGGTACCTTTGCAATACGAGCGCGAAGAAAGCTTCTGACGAGGAACTTAAATCGCTCAAGCTCGGTCTGAATGACGATGAGGGCGAAGTTGGTCTTGGGGTCCATGTCACCAGTCATGTCCTCGACCTTTTCGATCTGGCGCTTGATGCGGTCGTTGACGCGCTCAAAGAGACCACCGGTAGGCCATCTGACGCATCGGATGTCAGCATGACGTGAAGTATAGTTTCGTATTTTGCGAAAATGCCGAGCAACAGGAGGTAGGCACACACTCTAGAAGTTCTGGGGCGGACCGCTCTGCCACCCAAGCACGCGTCAGGGCCTGTAAGTCGCGTGTCTCGGAGGGAATTGAATACGAGACTGGGTCGACCTCGCGTAGAATATCGTCAATGTCCATCGTTGCTGAGTTCTAAGAGTGTATGAGCAGGAGCGAGTGCTATAACATGGCGGTACTACGTTCAGCTGCGCGGTGTTGGTGACGCGAGTTCGAACTTCGAGGTCGATTCTGGATCGCGGGATACTTGGGGGAAGGAGAAGCGCGGGGTGCTAATTGACTTCAATGGTGGGGGTCCTGCTGGGTGTGGAGCCACGGAGCTAGGCACGGGCAGGGAGCTAGGATAAGAGGGTACGCGCAGATGCAATGATAAGAAGCCAGGGTCGAGGTATCTTTCTATCTACTTGATCCTGTCGTTTTCATCACCTTATGTACAGAGCTTCCTTCTGACCAACATGGCTGCATTCTGGGTTCCTAGAGGTCAAAAACACTGACATCCTGTTTGTTTAACTTGCTTGCAAATAACTTGCCTTGAGATCCTCGAAGACAGTCTGTTTGGCGCAGCTGCCGCGTTGCCGCGTACATGAACGCCCCGACGGACAAAGCTTACTTCCTGATGTTACTATGACGAGTGACATGGGAGCTTCGTGCCGAGGCTCCCAGCCGGGGAGCTTACGGATCTGACACTTTTCGGAGTATTTCAAGACGCCAATGCCACCCCCGCAATCCCTGGATCTTTCCAAGTTCGTTTCTAGACTCGTTGAGATAAATACGGCACACGAATGTCCATAAGAAGCCAACTTGCTGCGAAGGACGCCATTTGCAGTATCTAAACAGAGAGAATACCATTGATCTTCTCCGAATCTCTACGAGCTCTTACTTCTTCACAATGGCAGACTCTGGCGATGGTGATGAACGGACCCCTTACTCGGCCTACGCCGTCAGCATCTATCAAAACGGTATTATGACAGGTCAATTGCCCATCGTAACGACGGATCCCAACGGCTTGCAGGCCCAGGCCAAAATGGCCATGGGCCCCGAGTCCTTCAACTACGTCTTCGGAGGCGCCGGCGAGCTGTCCACCATGGACGCGAACCGTTTGGCCTTTCGCCAGTGGAAGATCGTGCCTCGCTTCTTGAGACCCAGCAATCCTCGGGATTTGAGAACTGAGTTGTTTGGCGTGACTTATGGTACGTTACGGATGCCAACCTAATCTTAAATGAGACATTGCTCTAAGATAACAGCTCAGAGTCTCCCCTCTTGATGGCCCCCATCGGGGTCCAGAGTATCTTCCATGAGGACAAGGAGACAGGCTTGGCCGCCGCCTGCGCCGAGCTGCAAGTGCCGTACACGTTGAGCACGGCGGCGACCTCGACCATTGAAGAGGTCGCCAAAGTATGTGGCGACCAACACCGCTGGTTCCAGTTGTACTGGCCCATGGACGATGACATTACGGGTTCGATCCTCAGACGTGCCAGGGCCAACGGGTACAAGGTTCTCGTCGTGACTCTCGACACCGTGACATTGGCTTGGCGGCCGGCAGATCTCGACCAGGCATATCTTCCCTTCATCACTGGCACAGGGAACTCGGTCGGCTTCAGCGATCCCGTCTTCCGCAAGAAGTTTTCCGAGCAGAACGACGGCGACCAGGTAGAGGATAACATCATTAGCGCCTCCCGGTACTGGATCAGCCAGGCCTTCCCCGGCGATCACCATTCATGGAAGGATCTGGCGCTGCTGAAGAAGAACTGGCACGGGCCCATCGTTCTTAAAGGGGTGCTGAGCGTCGAGGACGCCAAGCTCGCCGTCGAGCATGGCATGTCGGGCATCATCGTCAGCAATCACGGCGGCCGACAGCTCGACGGCGGGGTCGCCTCGCTGGAGATGCTTCCGGAGATTGTGGAAGCCGTGGGCGACAAGCTCACGGTTATGTTCGATTCCGGGATCCGAACTGGGGCGGACATTGTCAAGGCCATTGCTCTGGGGGCTAAGGCTGTCTTCATTGGCAGACCCGCCATCTACGGCCTGGGCATTGCGGGTAAAGAGGGCGCGAAGGCTGTCATTGCTGGACTGCTTGCTGATCTGGACTTGACAATGGGACTTTCCGGCTTCAAGAGTCTCTCCGAGCTCAAGCCTTCCATCCTTCGGCAGGTTCGGTACGGTGGGGACATGAAAGCTAACCTGTAGTTATCAGATTGTTCGCTTTCGAAATGGGGATCTAGCAGGACGGCAAGCCATTGTGCCGGGAAATTCTGTGCTGTCAGCGGTCGCTTTCGCAATTACGCTGGAAGAATACAAGCTTATTTTCAGAAATAGTGTCGATCGTAGCCCCATGCCTTTGGTCTCATCACACCTTCTCCACGACTTTATTGAGATTTGATCAGCATGGGAGCCGTGGACTAACAAAAAAAAACACCCATATTGCGGTCCAACCTTTTCCCCGCACCCTACCAGCGCCGGAATGCTCGCCATCCGGCGTGCTTGAAGCCCGGGAACGAAGAAAGCCACCGAGCTAACGTTCGGCTCCTGTCGACTGTCTTGGGCCGAGACAAGCCAAGACTATCAGATCGCAAGTGCCAAACTTCCAAATGTCCTTCGCGTCAAAACATGCCATTGGGTTCTTTGCTATTCATTCTTCACGTGGTTTGGAATCCGTCTAGGTGCAATTCGACCAACCCAGGCTCACTCTACCTAGCGAGAGTCTTTCTCTCGGCACGCTAACATCAATGTAGTTGGACTGGACAAACACTGAGTTCTTCTTCGCAATCAGTTACAGTCAATTATCGGGCCTTCCGGGTATCCCACCGCATAGCCACAGCGCGGCCGGTACTCCCGTCTGCAAGAGTTCACAGGCCTTGCCACTGGTCATCTCTTTCCATGACGAGATCATCATCTCTTTCTGGAGAATGTTCGTGATCTTCCGATGTGCTACCACGGGCTAGCGTGCATTCGTTCCAGTTTATCCTTTCCAATAGCCCCATGGGATAGGGTCCATCCGAGGGAGCGGGATTTAGAGTGCAGTAAGCATATTCCTGCGGAAAGCGGGCTTGTCTCTGAGTAATCTCGTTGCGAAAGAGTCTCATCACAAGGCGTCATGTTAGGTTGTTAACAAAATGGAGTGCTCACTTAGAGTTTTCTGATATATAAGACGGCAGCTGGGCTGATGCTATGAGAGAAGAGAAGATTGAAGCCTCAGTAGATACAGCCATCTCACCAACAGTCCTTCCTTACCAAACCATCAATCAACTCTTTCTCGTGAATCTATCACACATAAGCACATAGTCACTTCATATCCTACAACTCCCATCTAATACAGTCCCACCAGAATGCGTACCTCATCCATCATCCTCGCGGCTGCGTCCGCCGCCTCCATCTTGGGCGCCCCTCTCGATAAGAAGGCCAACTACGACCCCCTTCCCGGTGGTGATATCACCATCTTGAAGTAAGTCATACTAAGTAGCAAGTTATTTGCTCCAAGTCTAACAAGTATTCAACAGCTATGCTCTTACCCTAGAGTACCTCGAGCGCAAGTTCTACGAGGAGGGCTTGGCGAACTACACCGAGGCCGACTTCTGCAAGTACGCCGGTGAGGTCGGCGAGAAGTTCTACAAGAACCTCAAGACCATCTACGAGGACGAGAAGGTAAAGTTTCTATCCCTGACACACTACGCAACACCCAAGAGAGTAGCCCCTAAACCGTAATCACCCGTCTCATTCAAATTTTGGCCAAACTCCCCCAAACCAACATTCCTCACCAATCATCCAGACCCACGTCGACTTCCTCAAGGGTGCCCTCGGCGCCTCCGCCATCCCCGAGCCGACCTTCGACTTCCCCGTCTCCGACGCAGACTCCTTCCTCGCCCTCGCCTCCGTCCTCGAGGGCGTCGGTGTGTCCGCCTACCTCGGCGCCGCCGCCGTCATCGCAGACAAGACCTACGTCCCCGTCGCCGGCTCCATCCTGACCGTCGAGGCCCGCCACTCCTCCTACATCCGCGCCGCCCTCCGCCAGAAGCCCTTCCCCACCCCCTTTGACACCCCTCTCGACTTCAACCAGGTCCACTCCCTCGCCTCCCAGTTCGTCGTCGCCTTCGCGCCGGGTACCCCCGCCCTGCCCTTCAAGGCCTTCCCCAAGTTGACCGTCTCGCCTACGCCCAGCTCCCACGGCGCGCTGTTCGAGGGTGCTTACAAGGCTGCCGTTGAAGCGCAGACTGTTCCTGCCGGAGCGACCGTCTACGCTGTCTTCTTCTCTGGTCTTGACACCTACTACACCGAGGTTGCCATCAGCGGTAACGACGTAAGTGACATCCGCCTGACATTGCCTCTAGATCCCAAGTCCTATACTTACCATGCTTCCCGCAGTACATCGTCGAGCAGCTGCCCGAGGGCCCTGAGGGCCAGGTCTACTGCGTCCTCAGCACTGCCAACGGCAACAGCACCAAGGTCTCTGACGAGAACACCGTCGCCGGTGTCGCCATTCTCGAGATTGAGGAGGCTGACTGGTAAACAAACCAAGACAAAAGGTGTTTGGTGATGAATTGGTTGCATGACGCAGTCTAGGGCACTTTTGATGAAGACTGATACGGCTTTTTACTATTATCTCAAAATCTTCTTTGTACATATTGGAACCTTAGCTCTAACTGCGGAAACCACCGTGATAATTAATGCAATATTCTAACAAAACTCGTATGTGACGTCTACAATCTGACAAGGATTTGTGAAACTCAATAAAAAATTAAAATTTCAGATACAATGAGGAATCTTTAGTAAATCTGGTGTTTCTATCCATCCTATGGAGGTCATGGTTTACCTTTATAATGATGGGTGATACCTTAGTGAATAACCCAAGGTACCACGGTACCTACCTAAGAAGGCGTAGGTGTTCATTTGGTCCTTTCCCCTTTGGTCCAAAAATGAATATCCATCTATAGGTAAGGTAGGTAATAGGTACACCGATGTAAGCATGAAAGAAGAAGGCACCTCCCCACACGTCCCTCCATCCGAAGAGGTAAACCCAAGTCACCTGACCCCTGCACCTGCCCCCCCTGGGTATATATTCCACCACAACCTCACTCTCCGTCACCAGCACAGCAGCGCCCGTCTAGGTCGGCGAGGTCAGGTCAAAGTGTGTGAGAGGTGGTCGAGTGGTTAAAATAAACAAATACTCTAATGAAGTCAGAGTTTGGGTTGACTGAGGGGCGCGCTGTTCGAATCCGGGCAGGGACGTGAATTATATGGTCAGTCATCACCCTCCCTTTCCTCCCTTCTCTTTTTGTTCCTTCTATAGATTCCTCGATATTTATCCTTTCCTTCTCATCCTTCTTTTTTCTTTCCCTCTAACGCTGGAAATGTTGATAAAGGTATTCGGAATAACTTTTAGCTAGCGGCGTGATTTGAGCGTCGCGATGGCTCGTCAGTCATGGACAGATTCTATGACGTTCGCTATTCGCTCTAGGAAGGCTTTCACTTCAGCAAAGCTACAAGCACCTGTGCCATTTTATCAACAGCCAGTTACACATTCGAGGCCAATCATCAACTTGCACGTACACGGCCAACCGTCTGACGAATCCTCCTCGGTAAACCCGACTTTTGCTTATACGTTGGGATTCGCTTATACACGATCTCTATCTGACTCACCAAACATCACCCCATCCACTAGACACCTTCCCACCGCACAGTCAGACCACAAATTCCTTCCCTAATTCATCCCAGAAACCCCATCCCTGAACTTCTCAAACAGCGACAGATCAATTCCAGCAGCCATGGCCTCATACCCAGCCGGATTCAAATGCAGATGATCCCCCGTATCATACTCAGCTCTCAACTTCTCCGGCGCCGCAGGGTCCCTTACAATCGCGTCAAAATCAATCACGGCATCGTACCGCCCGCTGCTCCGAATCCACTCATTCACCCTCTGCCGCGCCACCTCCCTCGTCGGGTCAGAGTACGGCTGCCCGTTGCCCGTAAGCGGCGTGATCGTCGCCCCGAACACCGCGATGCCGAACCGGTGAAGACGCGTGATCATCTGGTCGTACGCCGCCACGAGCCGGTCGCCCACGGCCTCCTGCGCGGCGGTGGTGTTGGTCGCGGTGCCGATGTCGTTGACGCCGATGAAGACGATGGCGTATTTAATGCCGGATTGCGCGATGACGTCCCTGTCGATGCGGCCTAGACCGTTGGGACCCAGGCCGTCGGCTAGGACGCGGTTGCCGCCCGCCGCCTCGTTGACGATGGCGATGGCGTTGGTGGAGGATTCGTTTTGCATGCGCGCGAGGAGGCGGTCGGGCCAGCGGTTGTTCGCGTTCGTCGTAGAGCCCCGCCCGTCACTGATGGAGTCGCCCACGATGGCGACGGCCGAGGCGCCCTTGGGGAGCCAGCCCTCGAGGGCGCTGATGAGGTACCAGTGATCTGTCGACGTCGCGGTCGCGTTGGTCCCGTTGCCGGCGGTGGCAGCGAGGTCCTGGTCCGCGACGTGGTCCCCGCTCTTGAGGAAGGACGTGGTGCGGCTGCCCGGGTGGCCGGTGATGCTGTTCGTCGTCTGCCCGTCGGCGAGGTAAATCGTGATGGAGACGATGGACTGCGCCTCGACGGGGAGGTCGATCGGGTCCGAGAAGACGATCGCGCCGTTGGGCACAACGAAGCCGCCGCCGCCCGAGAAAGTGACGACTTGGAGGGAGTCGGCGTCGACGCCGCTAGTGCCGGCTGTGTTGTTCGCCGTCCGGGCAATGGTTACGGCTGTGATGGGGAGGTCTGAGCCGCCGAAGGCGTTGCTGATTTGCAGGCGAAGGGTCGAGGTTGCGATGGAGACTTTGACGGTCTGGCGGAGGGTTGCGTCGTGGAAGACTCGACCTGTCTCGTTCTGGATGGGAAGTTAGGGGACATTGCTTCTGATAAAAGCTATTGAGACTTTGAGAAGGGAGAAGAAGACTCACAAATGGCGCTGGGGGTAAGTTGGCCGGCTCGACCAGCTGAGGCATTGTTCCCCAGACGGTGACCCATTCGCTCTCATCCCGTGTAGGGTGCTGAGGGCGTGCTTCTGCCAGAGGCGAAAGGAAGAGCAAGGCCGTGAAGGCCGTCTTGAGGGAGGCGATCATCATCGCGACGAGCTACAGAGAAACGAGTGCTGGCTGCAGGTCCGCCGCTCTTGGGCCCGAATCAAAAGGGGGCCATTGTGAGCCTTATAAAGGCACCCAGAAACGGAATTCGGTGCTTTCATGGCGTCGTCTGCCCCTCAATATAACATGGTTCTCCAATTGGAGATTTCATTGCAACGCTCGCTATGAAGGTAGCCAGTGGGCAAGGGCGAGAGGGCATCCGGCAACGCGGAACCTGATGGATCGCTGGATAATGGCATGAAATAGGTTCAACCCAGTTGAAGTTCAGGCTAAATTCAAAGTTGTCGTGGGGAAATTTGGAGATCAGAGTTGAAGTGGGTGCTGCGGGAGATGAGATTGAGCAGTTCGTCCCATGCGATGCGACGCCATCTCTCCAAGTCCCGCACTGGGGGACCGGGGCCGCTGTCTTTCCCCGCATGGGTACACTCCATTAGTGCCGCCATGGCCTAGGGAAGATCTTGGGGTCGGCGACGAACGGGGGGAGGGGCCCGGAGAGGTGGGTTAGGTGGGCTAGGTTTATGAGACTTTGGTCACGGGAGATAATGCAACGATGACGAGGATGGGAGCGTAGATCAATGATTGGCATTCCAATTGTACACCCAAGGTGCACCTGTGTACAAGAAGAGGGGAGAGCGGCTCAAGTCCTCCAAGAAACGACCGTGGTTCATCCAAACAATTCCAACGTCAAATCAATCAAACGAACAAGTAGCGAGCGACATAGAACGACATCCATCGACCAAGGTTCAAGCAAGAAGGAGTGCCAAGCCACAACGATGGCGAACGAGAGAAAGAATCGAAGTGTGGCCATGATCAACCTTTTGCGATCTCTAGCTTCCTCGAAAACCTCGGCATGGTATGAGGAAAGGGAAGGAAGGAAGGGATAGATTGAGATGCAAGGTAGTCGGCAAGTCCTAACGGACAAGAAGAAAAGCTAACAAGACCATCACACTAGATGTCCAAGTGGAGTGCCGCGGGAGCGGGACCGGCAGCAACGTCGGCCCAGTCACCGGCGCAAGTGATGAAAGCTTCGGAAGGATGGTTGGCCATGCCATACTCGTTCTCAAGGGTATCTGTAGCTCTGCTAACACGCGAGTGCGAGATGTGGACCTTCATGCTGTCCTTGGACGAGTTGTCCTTGATGTCGAAGCCACCGGGGCAATTCTGGCCCCAAATCCACTGATAGGTGCTCATGGTACCAAGGGGCAACTGTGTATCGAGGAGGTTCATGTTGACCATGGTCAAAGCGGACCCAGGGACAACAGGAGCTGTAGTCATGGCTATAGTAGCGAGTGAATTGATGACAGTATCGTCAGAGCCCGCTGTCTCCGAGGTAGTCCTGGAGGCAGCGACCTCGCCGTGAGAGATCATGTCGAAGTCGCCATCATCGTCAAGGTCCGAGGTGTATGTTGGCTCGAGGCATGGCATATTGGGGGCGACCCGGCGGTCAGCGATGGAGGTGGAGGGCTCGTTTGAGACCTTGTACTGCGGACTGCGATGTTCTGAGAAGTTGTCCACGGAAGGGTGTACCGGCGTGGCGCTGGGGAACGAAGGATGTGAGTGCATGTCGTCTTGATGAGCCATCATGGTAATATGAGGAAGGGCGGAGAGGGAGGAGTGTATCGAGTGTGCATGAGCTCGGCGATTCAGCGACACAAGCTGGTGGTAGATGGACGGAATTATGCTATTGCAGAGACGATGTCAGACTGTGTCAAGCGGCCAAGGGTCAGGATACGAGGAGGTATTGCTCACCACAAGTCCAGCAGGACTGGAAGAGGCCTTGACAAGGCACAGCGGAGAAGAGTCGAAGAGAAGTGATGGTATGAAGCTGGTCAGCGTCCAGCTATGAGAAGGACCTCTCGATGCTTTCGTCTCAGAGAAGCAGCGTCGCCGTCCGTTCCAGGATAGCAACGGTTAAGAAGTCTGATACCTGAACTGAAATAACAGGATAGAATGGCAAGGTAGGTTATAAAGTTGTTGTACACAATAATATGTTTCTTATACTGGGGAGTAAATGGGAGAGGGCGAGGAAAGATGGAGGGTGGATGTTGAGTGCTTTATACAGAGTATGGTCGTCCGACTAGGTAGGTAGGTATGTAGGTTGTGACAAGTAGTGGCAGGTTGGGGTGTGTGTCGACCGATGCCCGGAGTGAAAGGGTCAGCCAGACTTTTTTTCCCTCTTGAATTCCCCCCTTCCCTTTTTTTTTTCTTGCTTCCCCCTCGGACCCTTCAGTCATCCATCTCAGGTACGTTGACATCCACGACCACTCAGATGGTTGTACCGACAGCAAGTGCAGGTCGCTGCATGTGCTGCAGCGGCATGGAGGCGTGGAGCCGGGCAGGGTAAGGAAGTGAGGTGGGTGGAAATGGAACGGGGAAGAGCAAAATGCCCGGAAGAGGAACAGGAACTGGGCCACGGCGCCAAGCAAGCATGGCGAGCAAGCACGAAAGAGACGACTGACGAGTGTTGTGGAGGAGGGAGAGGAGAATTGGGAGAAGGGGGAGAACGGAGTTGGATGCTCGGGCTGTTGGAGATGTGGGGGGGCCCTCCAGGCTAATGTGAGGTACTTTTTCCATATTCAGAGTTGGGCCTGAAGAAACAGCAGTGACAGCATACGGTTATTACAGAAGGAACCTAGGACTTTTACTGACCCTTAATTTTTTTTTTTTTTTTTTTTTTTTTT
>JFFI01001315.1:0-38176 GCA_001563125.1 Colletotrichum salicis | reverse complement strand
GGGGGGGGGGGGGGACACGCCGGGGCGGTAGGTAGACGTAAGTTAAGGCAGGTAGGAGGGGGGGGTGGCTGCTGCGGCACCGACTGGACTGGACGGGACCCGACTTGAGTGGTTGACTTCCTGCCCAGTGCCAGGTTCCATGGGCAGGGACACACCGGGCTGGTGAGCCACGCTCTGGCCAGTCAGCATCGAGGAGCGTCTCAACCAATCCCCATCTGCGGCGTGCTAGCCCTGGAATGGCCGGCTCACGTGAATCATCCCGGGGTAGTGTCAGGTATTGCGGCTGTGCTCTACAGCTGAGAGGTACCCCTCGAGAGCCCCCAAAGTCTCTCCAAACGTGCCTTACCATCCCACGCATCCTCAATGCCTATCCAAACTCCCGTGGCCTTCTTCTCCTGCCTTACCTTAAGGTACGTTGCCAACCTGACTCTGCGACAGAAAGTGGGGGATACGCAAAGGTACATCTCATGCATCTTTCCGCTTCCTTTCTTCGGGTCCAATTCCCCGGTGCCGTGCTCTTTCCCCCAGGGCATCTCACTCGACATGGTCTTACTCTCAATGCTCGTGGAAGGCCTTGAATCCAGGTACGGACATGACCAAGGCACTCACTAGATAGAAAGCATGCTGCGCCACGGGCAACCTGGCACCAATCCAAGGCCTCGAAGAAGATGACTTCTGATACCAGCTCGCTGCTGTTATCCAGCTTCGACCTTCCTACGCCTAGATCACGTTACTATGTTTGTTGTTGCTTCGCTTTTCATGGCCAAACTCTGCTCCCAGGTTTAGAGTTTAGATCGACTGGGTAATATACATACTCGCTTCAAATCATACAAGCTGCAAGATGATGCAAGGCCAGACCCCTCCTTCCCGTCTTCTCTCATCCCACTTCGTCTCTTCTTTCCATGCAATCGCCGAGCGGCCACCGTGCCCCCATTCATCCTTTGAGTTCAGGCACTTGTTCCGTTCTTTGGTCACATTAGACTGCCCTGCCTGACCCAAGGTCTTTCAAAGCAAAAGCATCTTACCTCACGTCAAGGTAGGTCGCATACTGCTGTTCGTAGCCGGGACCCATTGAACTAAGAACGTGTGTTTCCTCGGCTGCCGTTGCCTGTCTTGGCAGGAGGGGATGGCAGGAGACTTGGGAAGAAAGAAAACCTGCCTTTCATATCCGTCGCTAATAGTCTGAAGCCATGAAGCCATCTCAGGTTTGGCCAAGGCAGCACTTACACGCGGCGTAGGTAGGTACTCTACAGTCTGTACCTTACTCTGGAGAGGGCAGATGCCTCCTCCCCACTAAAAAGGTACCTCGGGTTGCGAGACAAAGACGAGAGTCGTCGCACCACAATGACTACACACCACCGGCGCCCCATCGGTCGCCTTTGAAGCGACAGATCTCCCGCATCTCTCTCTCCCAGTCCCGGGGGCCATCCTAGTCGAAAAAGGAGATTCAGCCTTGCCGGAGATAACAAGAAGGGCGGATAAGGCTACGTGCTTACCTGGAGAATGTAGCCCGCAGTGGACTACGGAGTAATACCTACGACAATCATCGGGATAGATCATGGAGATATGCGTGTCCCCATTTTATGCATAAGCCGTTTCGGAGCAACAACACCGGCACACCGGGCCAAGCACCACGCAATTCGCAACCCTTAGTAGGAGAGAATCTTTGGCAGTTCAATCCCAGCGTACGAATAGCATCTTCCCTCCTCAAAGGTGCCTAGGATATGGAAGCAGAATATCCTGTCGCGTGTTGGTCGGGACGGGATTATGCGGATGCTCACAATTGCATTACAGCTCCATCGACTGCCTGGCCATCTTGCACACAGCTCAATGAGTCAGCGCGATTTGGCCGCAAGCAGGTGAGCCATCACAGAGTGGCCTGAGGAAAACATATCCAGGCAGTCCAGGTAACCTCAGTGTAGCTTGTCTACGTCTGCTCACCTTAGTCAACGCAATCCACCGAACCCGAGAAATGCCGGCCGGTCCATGTTAACGATATACCTCGCTCACGCCGGGTATGACGTATCACATCCTCGTACCCCCATACTCGGGTGAAGAAGGGCGGACCGGAGTAAGCAAAAGCTCCCTCCCCCGACCAAAAAAGTGTCTAGGTACCTGGTTTGACAGGATCAGATCATCCCCTCCTTGTCCAATGAGCTAGCAGCGTGTCTCCCCTTCCCCGAGCAGGAGCTATTCCAGGCATTACCAGCACCCCAATCCCCACAGTCCAACCTATCACAAAACCCGCCCAACTTGCACCATCGTCATCGGCCAACTTGCTTCACTACAAAAACATAAACACCTCCAACTGGAAAACCCCAAATCCCCTTCCGACACCCTCTAGATACTCCTTCAAAATGATGCGCATTGCTGCTGCCAAGGCCGCGGCCCGTCCCCTCACCCTCGCCTCGAGAGCTTGCTTCAGCACCACTGCTCGCACCATGGGCGAGGGCGACACTGGAGCTCCCTCCAAGTACGGAGGCGGGTAAGTCTTCTCTCTCCCGCCCTTTCCAACGCAATCGGTCGTTCCCCTGGTTCTTATCGTCGACCATGTCAATCGACAACGACCAGGTCAACAAAGAAATGAATTCAAGGCTGACAATTGCTCTGCAGCGACGCCTTCCAGAAGCGCGAAAAGGCCAACGAGGACTACGCCATCCGCCAGCGCGAGAAGGAGAAGCTCCTCGAGCTCAAGAAGAAGCTCAGCGAGCAGCAGGCCCACCTTCAGCAGCTGTCTGACCACATGTTCGTCCACCACCTATCTTTTCCATCCAAATCCGCTCCATCCACGCTGCAATGACGTCGCTTTCCACCTGGCTCAATTTCCCAAGATTATTTTGCTAACGATGCTCAAAAACCAGCGACGAGATCACCAAGAACCAGGGTGGCGAGAACAACTAAATCAAAAACAAGATGCAACTTCCCCCGCTTCAGTGAGGAGGTCTTTTCAAAGCGATAATACCAATGGAGAGAAGGCTTAGTTAGGGTAGCCGGACAAATGTACCAAATCTGGAAAGGGAAGCAAAGATTGATGATATCCGCGCGAGCAAATGTCTGAACTTCGAAGCTTTTCAATCTTATGTAAAATCATCACAAAAAAAACACCTGGTATTCACCCACATGTCTAGGCTACTATTACAACGTACTCTTCGTGGTTCAATGCACCATTCTTTGCGGTGCCGAAACCATCCAACTCAATTCTTGCGAGGCGACCCATTTCTGTTGAATACAGTCTACCTCGATTTGAGCGATTAATGACACCCCCGATCTTTCCGAGTCGTCTTTCATTGTTACAATTCCTAAATCCTTCTCGTAACCTATGCTGCCTAGCAAAACACAAACTCTTCCACGAACCCTTTGCCGTGTATCCTGGTCCTAATCTAATCAACGCCGGCCCATGTAAGATCGGTAAAAGCTCTCCGCGGCGTCGTTCTCCGGCGCTCCGTACTGGCTGCCAAGGTTGTTGCTCGCCTTCTGCGCGGATGAGACCTTGGCCTGCAGAGATGCGGCGTTGGAGTCGATCCACTGGAGCTGGCCGAGGTGGCCGTTGAGAACGCGAACGATCTGGCTCAACTACAGATGGGGGTATTAGCTTTGTAGGCGCAATATTGGGTAAATCAGTATCACTTACGGGATCTTCAGGCTTGGTGCCCTTGCTAAGAGTACCGGAAATATCGTTGATCTCCTTGACCATCTTGGACAGGTCTCTGCTCTTCTCGTCGAGATTCTGCGTGAGCTTCTCGGCGAGCTTGTATGTCCGCTCGCGCTCCTGGTCGGGTCCGGCAAGGGTCTCGCCCTGTCCCATCTGGCGGGAGAACATCTCCTTGACGTCGGCTTCGTAGCGGTTCAGCCAGTCCTCGAGCTCATCCTGCTGGCTCTCGACGGCTTGGAGCTGGCGCTCAATCTCGTGGCTCGCTTTCTCAGCCTCAAAGGTGTTGAGGTAGAGCTTTTGAATTTTCTCACCGTTGTCGACCAGGCCCAGATCCCAATCGGCGACTTGGTTGGCGTAGTGCTTGAAGTCCTTCTGGTACTTGGATAGGTCCGAGGCCCATCGTGTAATGATGTCGTCCATGGACTTGTTCTTCAGGCGAGGAAGCTGGGATGTGGGGCCGGTGGTAGAGGCAGCGAGAGTATTTGAGTTGCCGGTTGTGGCAGATGCGGCAGGTGTGGTACCGGCCTGAGCTGAGGTTCCAGCAGCCGGTGTAGCTGCTGGCTTGGCTCCGAATAGACCACCAGCCGATGCCGCTGTGTTGGGTGCGGTGGCTGATGTGGTTGCAGCGGCAGTGGTCGCAGTCGCCGCAGGTGTAGATGCTGGCTGAGAGGTACCGGCAGCCGGAGTGGCCCCAAAGAGCCCTCCGCTCGCAGGCTTGCTCGCGGGTGTTGCGGCAGCTGCACCGCCGAACAGTGATGAAGGTGCCGCTGCGGTGGTGGGTGTAGAGGCTGAGGGAGCAGCAGGCTTTGCGCCGCCAAAGAGACCTCCTGCACTTGCGCCAGCCTGTGTCGTGGCAGCCGGCGTGGAGGATGTGTTGCCGCCGAACAGGCCACCAGCAGGGGCAGCAGCTGGTGTTGAGGTTGTAGGAGTGGTAGGCTTCGCGCCGCCAAAGAGCGCACCGCCAGCGGCGGGAGTGGAAGCCGGCTGTGCTGAGGTAGTGGCGGCAGCTCCTTGGCCGAATAGACCACCAGAGCTAGGAGCGGGCGCTGCCGGTTTCTGGCCTCCGATAAGACCAACAGCAGCTGCGGGCTGCTGTTGTGTTTGCCCGCCGAAGAGACCACCGGCACTGGCCGGCTGCGCCGTAGATGCAGCCTTGGACTGAGCCGCACCACCGAAGAGACCTCCACCGGCGGCAGGTTGGGCCGTGGAAGCAGCCGTGGACTGCGCGGCGCCGGTCGCAGCACCGAAGGGAGACGGCGCAGCACCGCCAAACAGGCCCCCTGTAGCTGGCTTCTTGTCAGCAGGCGGAGCTCCGGCTGGTGTCGTAGATCCTCCTAGAGAGAACATAGGCTTTGCGGGAGTGGCCTGGGTTGCTGGAGCACCAGCGGCGGGGGTGCTTGAGGCAGCCTTGTTGCCAAACAGGCCTCCAGCGGCAGGAGCGGGTGTGGTTGACGAGCCCGCGGCGGCATTCTGACCGAACAAGCCTCCACCGGGAGCAGGACTGGCAGTGTTTCCGCCGCCGAAGAGACCTCCAGCTGGCTTCGCCGCTGCACCTCCTCCGAAAAGGCCTCCTGACGATGCGGCTGGTGTGCCGGTCGAGGCAGCGGCGCCGCCACCAAAGAGTCCTCCAGTCGGCGTGGATGTGCTAGGCGTAGAAGCACCGGCTCCTCCAAACATGCCGCCAGATGCGGGAGTCGAAGAAGCACCGGCAGCCGGCTTGGCGCCAAAGAGACTTCCTCCAGCCGATCCAGGTGTTCCTGCAGCAGCGGCCGGCGTGCCACCGCCAAAGAGGCCGCCTGCTGGTTTTTGCGCAGTGTTCTGTCCGAAAAGTCCTCCGCCTGAAGCTGGTGTGCTGGTGCTCGATCCAGCTGCCGCTCCTCCAAGGTTACCGAAAGAAAAGCTAGGAGTGCCGCCGGAGGCAGCAGCGCCGCCAAAGAGACCTCCAGATGCAGGCGCAGAGGTTGCCGGGGTCGAGCCGCTGTTCGACGTCGGCGTAGACGTGTTACCGAAGCTGAAAGACATTGTGAGGAAGGTTCGTGAATCGATCGGGGTCTGTCGAGATGAAGCCTGACGGAGTATCGCAAGCTATTTGCGAGCTAGGTACAACAAGCTGGTGTCTGGGCAATCGTATGTCGTTCGGTTCAGTGTCGTCGCATTGAGGTGCGAATCGACCACCTGAAGCTCTGCTGGTCGTCGATGAAGCAATCAGATTTGTCTCGTAGATATGCGCTGACTCGTTGCGGCGTATGGTTGCTACCGGTTGTTGGGGGAAGCTGCAACTGGTGATTATGGTTGGCAGCTTTTTTTTGTGATGCTCCAGCCTTTCAGGCCTTGCCTCCACGCGACTGGCGCGCTGGACCTGCCCAAAGACCCAGGACCAGGGACAGGTTGCCTATCAAGTACTAGCGCGGAAATAACCGGGGTATGCCCCACGTGATGCTTGGCGGGCGAGTCTAGAAGCTGCAAGAGGTGCTTGATGCCGTCTGCGAGCCTGCTTTTCTCGTGCCATCCAGCCCAAGAGCCTTAAAAGCCGCTTACATCCTTCCTGGTCGTCTTTGTGCCAACAAGCCCTTGCCTTTGCTTAATTCCTTCAAAAGTTGCGGTTGCCCTCAAATCATCGAGTTGGGGATATCGTTCTTGCTAGCTGCTACCTATTCGGCCCACACAATTACGTATCCGCTAATCGACAGGCTCCCCCTCCATTGCCCACTCCTATTCTCTCCCACCATCGATAACTCCCTAAGCTGCCTCAGCTTGTTGTAACCTCAAGAAAAATTACCCTATTATTCCTACAGCTCTCAATTGGGCTCCCAACGGAATCATGTCAGACGAAGAGGCTCTTTCACCGCCGAGACGGTCTGGAACTAGCGACCCTGGCGCACACGATCTGGGTAAGCACCCCCCACCCCTTGTCAATGTCTCCCTTGATGATCGTGCAGCCGTTTTTGTCTAACAATCTGCAGCCAACGCCTCCGACTCAGAAGACCACTTCTCCGATGCGCAATCCGCTCCCCTTAGCCCCGGAACGTCACCGATTCCCAAAACCCGCGTAGAGAAAGTCGACGATGAACCGTCCTACGGCGAGGTCCCTGGAACGGAGGCGTACCGCTTGAGGGAGGGTGATGCTGAGCCGGACGAGATTGCAATCCAGGAGAAGGGCAGTAGCGAGGCATCGTCGACCGCAGACAGTGCGCCCAAGTCGCCAGTCATTCCCAAGACTGTTGTTGAGGAGGCCCCGGGCGAGTCAGGGCCGCACTCAGAGGAGTTCTTGGAGAAGCGCAAGGCAGACGCCCCAGCCGACTTGGTTGTCAAGCCAGACGGCGAGACTGAGGAGGGTGGCAGTTCCGGTACGATGTAGAGATCCCTGAAATTCAAAGAGCACTTTGTCGTTGACCTGGCGTCATTTTTCGTAGATTCCCCCCCTGTATCACCTGCGCTATCGTCAACACCAAGTTCACCTGCCGTGAAGCGGAAACCCTCCAAGACGGCTCTCTCGTCTGCTCCGTCTAGCGCCGGCCTTGCACCGCCTCCCGATGCAGCTGATAACGATGAAGATGACGCTGAAGGCGGTGACGAGGTTGATGATGACGACTTTGGTGACGATTTCGACGACTTTGAGGAGGGTGCAGGAGCCGACGCCGACTTTGATGACTTTGAAGATGGCTTTCAAGAACCCGAATTCCAAGCTCCCGCTCCAGCTCCAGCGCCTAGCTTGCCACGAGTACCGTCACTGCCTTTCGTAAGCACCCTGCGATCAAAGCCTGGTTGGCCTTTCTAACACCTCAATCCAGGATATACCAGACTTTGACGGCTTAGACGGCGAAGACGTACTACAAGCTGTCGACCCATACCTCAACACCCTCTTCCCCCCAGAAAGCCTAGACGTCGACTCCCCGCCACCATTGACGAAAGAAAACCCCATCTTCCTCACACCGCGCAGTGCTTCATTGTGGTCGCAGCTGGTAGCACCTCCGCCGCTAGCTCCCCCGGATTGGATCCGCTCGCGAATCCGCCGTCTTTTCCTCGTCTCGCTCGGCGTGCCGGTCGACTTGGACGAGATCCTCCCAGCCTCCAAGCAAAAGAAGCTCGTGCTGCCTTCACTACAAGTCCCCTCCGGCTCACCGCGGACATCATCAGATTCTCGGTCCATGTCACGGGTGCGGGCCGAGGCCAACGCGTCGTCGACGTCTGTCGACTCAAAAGGCAAACCAACAGCGTCATCCAAGAAGAAAGGACCGCCGCCGGTGCCGGACCTGGACCTCGTATCGGCCAAGCAGCTCTGCACGACGACGGACGAGGCCCTAAACGGCATGACGGACGACGAGCTCAAGGCGCACGTGGACAGGCTAAAGGCGATGGAGGGAACGGCCAAGGAGGTGTTGGAGTACTGGACCAAGAAGACGGATGAAAAGATTGGCGACAGAGAGGCCTTTGAAGGCGTGATAGAAAACCTGGTCAAGCATGCACGCAAAGTCAGGAAATAGAAATAATAGAAAAGTAAAGTGGGCTCATTCATCGTCCAGGCCTATCTATCAGCATACACCGTCTAGCTTTTCCTTGTACGTTGTTTTTCTTTCCCTCGCGAATCCCCCGCCGTCAAATGGACCTTGAGTCTTGGACCTTCAAATTTCGCGAATTTCGAAGTCTCTCTCCTGGTCATTTGAATCTTACGCGGTAGTTGGTAACCTCGTTCATGTGCATTCATTACCCGCCTGGTACTCAAAAACTTTGCCGGATCCGCGCCTTCCCCCTTTCTCCCGACGACTGACTCCCCCTTCGGCTCTACCAGACTGGCTGATTCCTTTTTAGACTCCCTGTGATGCTGAAGAATGGGCTTTTGAGACTTTGTGGTTTTTTGATTTGATTTAGGACAGTGGTCGGTTTAAGACGAGCTGGGCTCGAGAGTGACACCGCTATGTCAACGTTAGCTTTCTTTTGCAACTTAATTGTATAGAACTGTAAAGTATGAACTTACGCAGCGATGGTGGCCCAACCAATCAGACGCCAATGCTTCTCAATACGACGGGACAGAGCGACCTTCTCGCCAATGTTTGTGCAGGCGGGGGAGGTAAGGACGAGCTTGGCGGCATCGTTCTTGATAGCGGCAACCTTGGCACCGGTGGAAGTGGAACCAATGTTGACCATGATGACCTCGTTCTTGGTGAGCTTGGCGACCTTGGCCTGCTTGCCGTCGGCGGTCCGGACACCGAGGAGACGGCGCAGGAGGTAGAAATTGACCTCGATCTCGCTGTAGATCTCGGGCAGGCGGCCCTTGAGACCCAGGACGAAACCGACGAGACGATCGGCTCTGCAGAGGGTGGGGTCGATGCGGGTACCGACACCGATGAGACCACCGGGAACGGCGTACTTGAGGTCGTTGAACTCGGAGTTGAGGGAGACGATTCTGCTGAAGATGGGAGTGCACTTGAGGGCACCCTTGTCGTCTCTCGTGACGATACCGGGACGGATCTCAATCTCGTCGCCGAGCTTGAGGACACCGTGCAGAATGGAACCACCAGCGACACCTCCCTTGAGGTCGTCAATCTCAGCACCGGGCTTGTTGACGTCGAAGGATCGAATGACGATCATGTGGGGGTCCTGGGTGAAGTCACGAGGGGGCACGGGGATGGTGTTGACGATGGCCTCGTTGACGGCGTCGATGTTGAACTTGAGCTGAGCAGAGATGGGGATGACGGGAGACTTTCCGGCAACGGTACCTCTGATGAACTTCAGGATGGACTGGTAGTGTTGCTGGGCGGCCTCCTCGCGCATAAGATCGACCTTGTTCTGGAGGATAATGATCTTGTCCAGCTTCATAATCTCAATGGCAGCCAAGTGCTCAGAGGTCTGGGGCTGGGGGCAGGTTTCGTTGCCGGCAATGAGCAGCAGGGCGGCGTCCATGACGGCGGCACCTGACAACATGGTGCTCATGAGAATGTCGTGACCGGGGCAGTCGACGAAGCTAAGTGGAGATATAGTATTAGCCACGACTCCTTGCAATTCACGGTTTCCGGGGTAAGCTCTCTCTCCGAGCTTCAGCTACTTACGAAACGTGGCGCAATAATCTGTAGGTGCCGCTGCAGCCCTCGCGCTCGCAAGGGGGGTCGACCTCCTTCTCGCTCTTGTAACTCCTGAAGCATCCCGGCCGAGGGCACTCCTGGTTGTCGCACTGGTAGATCTTTGCGTTGGCGTAACCAAGCTTGATGGTGATGTTACGGATCAGCTCGTTCTTGAAACGAACGGTCTGGACGCCGGAGATGGCCTTGACAACGGTAGACTTTCCGTGGGCGACATGGCCGATGGTACCAATGTTGATTGTTGCTTGGCGAGCGATAATCTCGGGGGTGAGGGGGCTAAGGGTCTTGACGTCGAGGTCTTTGGGATCGGTTTGCGGGGGCAGAGTAGGGCGCTGAACTGTGGTGTCGGCAGTGACGGGGTTGGAGGACTTCTTGAGGGCGGGCTTGAGAGTCTTCTCCTCGTTGAGCTCGGTCTGCTCCTCGACGGACTCGCCAGAGTCGGACTCCGACTCGATGTCGTCGTACTTGTTATCGCCGTTGGCAGACATTGTCGCGACGGGGTGTGGGTGGATGGCGGGGTAAATTCGTCTGGGTTGACTTGTGTCGGGTCGGGGGAAGCCGGACTTTTTTCTCGAAGTTAGATCGCCTGATGACTGAATAGGTGATTAGGTGTAGGTATTCGACGGTACCGGAGAGGGAGGATGGGGCCTCTTGTTCGTGGGTTTCGTGACGTCGAGGTTGATCCGCGAAATTTGCTTCCGATGAGTAACAACCTGGAATTTACCTCGCTGAGGGTCGATTCGAATTCTGTGGTCAAAGTCGGCGCTAACCTCTTTGGGGCTGATAAGCTGATAAGTGCCCCGCCTGGCCTTTGCCCGCCCAACCCTGCCGCCCTCTGCTCTCCAAAGTACCTTATTTGTACCTTTACTGCCTGGGGAAAGGACGAACTTGGTGACAGAGTCACACGAATTGACTCACACCTTGAAACTTACATGTGCGACATGTTCTCATCGACCTCCTGCAGCAATCCTCTTGTTGAACACTGTATATCATCTTTGTAAGGTAGGAGCACCTCATTAACAACTATGGGAAGGGAAGGCACGAGGTTCGTACTTGCAACCAACAGACTACTTAAGATAGTGCTTGCAAAGTCAATAAAGTCAACCTATACGAAGCCGTTGCAAATATTGTCTCGAACAGAAAGTGGGCTTCATATGTCCTATCAGCATCGAGAGTTGACGCCCAAGCTGCTCGCGACATTCCAGGTCAAGTCCTTGTGACGCTTCCAGAGATTCCATAAGCCTGAGATCCCGACGTTTATGTTAACTTGATAGTGTTTAACCAATTTGTACCTCGAATGTTGCAATAGTGTAATTCTTTAGCATGCAATTGTGGAATTCTTTTTTCTATACCTCCAAGTGCCCCGCTACAATCCCTAGTTCAACATGGCCTTGACCAGCTGGATCTGCTCCAGCACGCTTGATTTGCTGGTACCGCCCTTGGCATCCTTCGCCTCGACACTCGACTCATACTCGAATGCCTCTGCAATGTCTGCTGTGAACCGAGAATCAATGGCTTGCAGTTGCTCAAGAGTCAGCTTGTCCATCGAAACTTCCGTGTTTTCAGACAGTGCAACGACGCGTCCAGAGATGTGGTGAGCCTCTCTGAACGGACATCCCCTCCTCACCAACCACTCTGCGACATCAGTGGCCAGCATCGTCTTGTCCAGAGCAGCCCTCATCCGCTCTGGCCGCACCTTCAAGGTAGCAATGACACCGTTGGCTATGCCCAGGCTATCCGACACAGTCTGAACCGAATCCAGCATGGGCTCCCACCCTTCCTGGAGATCTTTGTTGTAGCAGGATGGCAAGCTCTTCACAGTCTGACAAGTAGATAGTTAGTAGCTACTCTCAATACGATCCTAGTCACCCTCAAGGCCATTGCAACTGGCTAAGTGGTTTAAATGCGGACTCACCATCATCAAGCCAGCCATTTGACCGAAAGCACGCCCTGACTTGCCGCGCAGAAGCTCTAATGAGTCTCCGTTGAATTTGTTAGGCATCAAAGAGCTACCTGTGCAGTAGGCATCGGCCAGCCGAATGAAGCCAAACTCTGATGTCGAGTATATGATGAGGTCCTCAGCCCATCTGCTGATGTGGTTGGTGAAGATCGAGTTCCAGGTAAGGAACTCGATGATGAAATCGCGGTCGGCCGAAGTGTTCATGGAGTTCAAGGTGATTCCGCTGAAACCAAGCTCCTCAGCGATCATGTCTCGATCGATTCGGAATGGGTTACCGGCCAGAGCGCCACAACCAAGTGGACTCAGGTTGACTCTCTCAAAAAGTTGGCGTAACCGCTCGAGATCCTGCTTGAACGCAGCGGCATATGACATGAGCCATTGAGACCACCGCACTGGCTGGGCACGTTGGAGATGGGTGTATCCAGGCATGAGGTATTCGCTGAGGTTGTCAGTGAGCAGGGGGCCGCTTTTGGCCAGAGGTGGGGCTAGACTTACATCTCATCAGACCCAGCACGTGTGACAATGACCTTGAGGAAATCAACGAGTTGGCTGTCAATTTCGCGAATCCGATCGCGCAACCACATGCGCATATCAACGACAACTTGCTCGTTGCGGCTGCGACCTGTGTGCAGCTTACCCGCGGTGTCCTTGCCGATGACCTCTCCCAGGCGACGTTCGTTTGCCGTGTGAATCTGGCTCATCGTGTTAGCCTTCAGTACTTGAGGTGAATTGAGCGGCCACTCACATCCTCGTCATTCGGCATGATAGCGAAAGTTCCCTGCTTCCATTCTTCCATGATTTGGAGCAAACCACGCTCAATCGCCTGGAATTCGTCTTGGCTGATAATGCCAGCCTTGGAGTTGGCCCTGGCAAAAGCAATCGATCCAAGGATATCTTCTCTGTAAAGAGCCTTGTCGAATCGGATGGAGGCATTATACTTGTACATAAGAGGGTCAATTGCACCTGCGCACCGGTAGGTCAGTATACTGCATCCAAAGCTTGTTCCCGGGATAGTCGAACCTGTGAACCTGCCACCCCAGAGCATGCCCTCCGCCGGGGCGTCCGCCTTTTTCTCAACCATGTTTGTTGCGTTTGTCGTGTTCGTTGCGCTTTCGAGGCCGATGAAATCAATGGGGTCAATGAGACCACTGGAGGATATGGCGGGTACTTGTACCAATTGACGTTCGAGATCAAGGGCGTGAGTCACTAACACCGAGGATACTAAAGAATTGAAATACTCGAGAGAACTACGTAAGGGCGGGAGTCAGCAAAATCGAAAAGTTTGTTAAGGAATTCCAGGGTCGATCAATTGAGAGCAGTCCTAGGAGGGGTTTGTGGGGCCGATACCGGTATCACGTGACACGGAAGGTGCGGGAAGTTGGTGGTACACAACCACCCCGGAGAGTACTGGAAGGGAAGAGCTCTGCTGCACAGTACAATGCCAGGTCAGAAGCTTATGCGGTGTCAATTTGTTTCGAAAGAAGGCAAGAGAAATGAAATAGATCACCAACAAGCATAGTTGACTGCGGATGGACCACTATGGGCACTGGAAACTATGAAGCATTTCGGTCGAGATGTTTGTGAGCAATGACTACTCTCTACACCTTATTGTGCCCCTTCTAGTAACTCCAGATCATTAAGCCGGGGTGCCGGGCTCCCTGACTTCTCGAGGAGTCCCATGCCCGGTCATACTCATAGTACCGACATCCATCCCGCATCGCGTCATCCGGGACTTGAGCTCCGCCGAACAGGGCCGGGATTGCCGTAGCCGCAAAGGAGCGAAATGCCCGGCGGTCCGTCACACTCACCAAGTCCCGTCACGGCTTGTATGTAGAAGTTGGGTAAAAATAGGCTGGGCAGACACCAAAGTAAAGCAAGGTAACCCACCTCATTGTCACTGATGGTCTCATTGGCCACACCTCCTAAAAATAGGTTTGTGAATGCGGACTAAACTTGACTGCATCCTGCATTCTTACTCTCCCACATTCTGTAATGGAGGGTTAAAAGATGGCAGCACGGTCGACCCTCTTAGTTCGCCTAGGTGGCAGGTGGTTATTAGACGAGGGCGGGAAGAAAAAGTGATGGCACACGGGCCATGCCTTACTTAATATTCCCTGCTACTGTAATTATCCGTGCAACCATCCATCTGCACAACAAGGACAATCGCTGACGGGGCTGACAGCTCTCTCAAAATGGAAACTCGTCAAGATGAACTCATCAAGAAGAGAGCATCTTCATCCATTTTTGCCTCTGCTTTACCGCCGCATCTGAGATTACACGGCAGCTCTTCTCTCAATTGCACAACCAGGCTTATCCAGCTATTTATCCCGCTTGTGTCCCAGTACTTCGGTCAAGCTTACGGATCTACGGACTACTTCTGCGATTCTCGGTTACTCAAGTGAAAGATGGCCAACGTGAGATTTTGGGCCCGGTAACAGCGGACAAGGGGGGCGAAGTTGCGAACAACGCTGCTACTCCGAACACCTATATCACACATGAGCAACTTACAGCCCAGCCTGAATGCTTCATCACTCGACATATGAACCACCCTCACCGAAAACTAGGTATAGGCGAGTAGAGCAAACACACTTCCTCTGAAGCAGTTGAAGGACCCCACCGTCAACTTCACTAGCGCCCGAAGTCGTTGACCACGCCAGAAGGAAGTCAAAAATCAAGCTCATTGTCCGACTCCCTGTCAATGTCAGGAACAAGGGAAAAAAAAATCAGGAACTAAGAGACTCGGGTGACTCGAGCGAAAAAACTACACCAAAAAAAGGCCGCGCCATGCCACCTTGCCATAGCTATTGTGTTTGCTCATTCACCCACTTCTCCATCCCCCCGACTTCTGCTTACCGCCCACTCTGCATGTGGCTGGAAGTCCATCACGCACTTTTGACCGTTGATTGGTCGCAGGCCGTTGCGCCAACGTGCAAGCATGCGGCATCCGGAGGCGGCTGCACCACTTGAACCTATCACAACCGCAGTTGTCCGACAGGGGCGAGGCGGGCGGCAGCAAGGGTTTGAAGTTCGAACGTCGATTTGGGAGGAGTTGGCGCCGGTGGTTGATCAAGGACCCGTGGACGTGAGCAAGGGTGGCCGCAAGCCTCCCTACTCTTTCCAAACTTCCGTCCAACCACATCTTTGTCCTCCCACTGCTACCTCACCTACCTCCTCTCCATTTGGATAGCCATGTCCAATCACGGGCCTTACGTGCATCGTCGAACCATGCGGATGCTACGACAAATGCCGCCAAGCTCCAGTGAGCCTTTGTCGAGGCGAGGAGGGCACGAGGGTCGGTAGAGAAGTGAAGAGGTATCTTGTCCTGTCTGTAAGCTGAAAAGGCCAGCATGCTGGGAGGCCGGCTGGTCACTCTGGGAGATGGACGAGTGTGCATGCTCCGAGTCCTTGTCTCTCGCTCGCTCTATCTATCTCCTTCTCTTCCCCTCTCTTGAGAATGCCTATTTGGGGGCTGCTTTCAATATTCTATATTTGTCTGAGTGTTGAGAAATGCGCGCAATTCTTGGCTTGACAAATCTCCTCCTCGCAGTGCCTTCGTCTGCTCGGTCTTCTATCTCTCTGCCTCCGAGTAAGAAATCCGTCTCTGGTGTTGAACTGTTTTACACACTCCCATCATATCCCGATATATCCAGTAACCGCCGTCTCATACAACAAGAAACTCACTACTATCAAGGTCTCCGCTCGGATCAGTGATCCGCGAGCTAGGAACAGGCGACTTTTAGAATACAGAGTGAGAGACAGAGTCTCGAAGCACCTGCCACCGAGCCAACCAAAGCTCGGCGCCACCTCGTCCACTCTCGTGGGCGTCTAATTGCATCACGACCGAATCGCCGGCCTGGAACTTCGGCCTCTCACCTATCAGAGCCCAGCTCAGCCTTCGCGCCATCCTACCCTACCACGCTCCATGTAGGAATTCCCCCATTCCGCTTCGTCCCACTTACACCTTGCTGATCTGCCCGCCCCCATGCAGTACTGCTGCAGTGAGAGGGCCTCTGCCTTGGGTCCCTCATCTGTTCAAGGTTGCCAGCGCCAATTCAAAACTACCTGCTCCCCCGAGTGGCCGAGTTGTTGGACCTCTTTTTTCTCCCTTCCGACAGCTGGTCTCTCCGAAATCTGATTCCTATCGTGCTTCATTCTTGCTTTGATCACCGAAATCTGTTGCATGTCCCGAAGTCGGTCTTACTGTTGGCGACCCAAAGTCTAAGGGGTGCCTTTCCTATATACTAGACACACTTCTCTTACTGCCACCTCTTCGTCGTCCGGAACACAGTCACATAGCACAGCCATGGCTTCCCAAGGTATGTCTTTTGCCTAGGTTTGGTGATTTACTTCAACACTGATGCTTACTTACACCTTTGTAACAGAAGATAGAAGGCGGCCTGCCGCCCTCAACCTCGCCCCGGCCCGATCAGCTTCCACAGACTCATCCTCCTCAGACTCATCACTCAAGCTCCCTCGCACTCCTCGCTTCGCAGAAGCAACATCAGTTCACTCTCCCGTCGACGGCGTACGGTCACCATTCGCCGACCCCGTCAGATCAGAAGTGCCCCAGTCCCAGCCTGGAGATATCGGATTCGGTTACATCAACAACAGCGGCGGTAACCGCGAGTCCGTCGCCGTCCCCATGACGCCCAGATCACCACTCAAGAGCGCCATGAGGGTGCCCGGAACACCAGCGAGGAAAATTGTCGAGAACCCGCTCAGCCCGACTTTCCGCGAGGAGGACATCTTGGAGAAGCGCGAAGCGGCGACCGACAAGGAGCAAGCACGCGACTTGGTATGTGTGCTCTTAGTCTGTAAGAGACTACATGATGCTAACTTTGACGGTGCAGAAAATCAAGACTCGCGTCCGCATGGCAAAGTTCGCCCTTCGTGGCGTCAGCTTCAGCTGCAGTTTGATCATCATCTCCATGCTTGCCGCCTCTTTCCAAATCTTCAACGCTACCAAGCGTCTCCCTGCACAAAGCGGTCTGCCATCATGGGCTGAAGGAACCGCCATCTGGCCCCAGGTTCTGGTTATCACTAGTAAGTCGATGCCTTCAGATCTGGGGGGTTTTTTTTTTTTGCCATTTCTAACAAACTTCGCAGTGTCTTCCATCTCCCTCGCTGTCTGCATCGGCGTCCTCCTCGCCTACTGCCGCGGCGGCCACCAACGTGCCGAAAAGGTAGCAACCTACTACACCCTCTTCGCCATCGGCTGGTTCATCCTCTCCATGGTCATGTGGGCCATCGCCGCCGGCCTCTTCCAGTCGAGCCGCAGCAACGGCGGCGGCAAGGACATGTGGGGTTGGTCGTGCAAGGAGAACAAGCGCGCCGAGGTCTTTGGCGAAAAGGTCGACTACGCTCTCATCTGCCGCCTCCAGAACTGGGCCCTCATCTGCATGGTCATCGAGATCGTCATCGACGTCATCTGCGTCCTGCTCTATAGCATCGTCTTTTACCGCTACTACACCAAGCGCCGCCTCCACAAGTCCATGGACATGCGCGACCGCGCCCGCTCCGACCTCTACCTCGCCCAGCTCCGCACTCAGTCCGCGCCCAACACCCCCGGCCTCAAGTCCCCCGGCCTCTACTCTCAGTACGCCCTGTCGCCCCGCCACCCGGACAAGACGTTCGAGAGCCTGTCCCGCATCGAGGAGGCCGGCGCCTCCCCCTTCACGCCCGGCACCCGCTTCGTCGAGCCCGAGTCCAGCTTCGGCAAGCCCAAGCCCGCCTTCCAGCTCCAGGCGCCCCCGACAAAGGCGCGCGCGGCGACCAAGCCCGGACAGGAGGCGTACACGCCCACGTCGCCCGAGGGTCCCGGCCCGGCGTTCCCCTTCCAGCAGCAGCAGCAGCAGCAGTCATCTCACCAAGAACAGCCCCAGCCTCAGCAACACGCCCCCATGGCCGCGGACGAGCCCGTCTACGACGCCGTGCCGATTCCCGGCGCCTACGCCGACGCGCCTGTCAAGAGCCCGCCGCCACACCAGTACTCCTTTGGTCAAGCAAGATAAAAGAAGGCCAAAGAAGAAGAGCAAAAGGAGGGATGCTGGAAGAAAGACACGTTGTGATGATCATGAGGACGAGTGAAAGAACGTTCTAAACGAAAGCAAAGAGTCTGTGTGTATGTATTCCTAAAAGGAACAGCTTTTTTTATTCTCCTTTTTTCTTTGTATTCAGCTGAGCTGGCTTTTTTTTTTTTTTGAACAACCACAAGACACCCCCCCCCCTACGCCATTCTTCCTCTCTTTGATAGGATTTACTTTATATACCATTCTGGGCGTTGGGAAAGGGGGAAATCTCAAGAAACAGGGTCTAAAGACTTTGACCTTGTTGCAATTTTGGGACAGGGATATATTTGCGGTGGTTTATAGCAGTAATTTCAACCCCAAAACAAAACTGTACGATTTGGAATCAGACCTTGACACTTCTCTTCGCTCTTTCATGTGGCCTGTTGTTTGTTCTCTAGTCTATCTTCCTCCGAGTCATGGTTGTAAGTCACGGCGGAGACTGATGATCCCCCCCCCGGGCCCCATTTTACCTACCAGGTCTTCCGTGCCCTCGGAGACCCTCATCCACACCCTCTTCTACCACAGACCCCGCGACGACAAATCCCACAATCCCAACCCGTTATGAACCGCTTCGTCGCCGTTCACAATCACCAGTCTTTAAAAGTCTGCCCGGCTAGCTCAATCGGTAGAGCGTGAGACTCTTAATCTCAAGGTTGTGGGTTCGACCCGTAAGCGCCACTGCCTGTCCCGAAGACACTGTAACTGAAGCTGATAACTAACACACACTAGCCACGTCGGGCTCAATTCCCGTCCGCGATTGACGCAACATATCCTTTTTCCTTCTTTTTTATAATTTTTATTTATTGAATTGGTTGTCGATTCTCGATTCTTCTCATTTTCGCTGTAATTTAGTCTTGGAGATAATTCTCTACTTTGATGTGATTTGGTATGTTGAGATTGTATCGGTGAAGACTAATGATGATGAAGTATGAACCATGCCATCAGGTGTCCTGGAGTATCAAACTCCTCTCAATCGAGATCACCACCGGGGTTTACTTATACACAGCATTCACCACCATCACTCGACCTTGTGCGCCTCGTCCAGCACAATGATGGGGAATTGGACCCCAAATGTGTCCATCGCCTCGGCATAGAGTGGGAAACGGACTCGCCAAGGCCGCCGGTACTTGACTGGAAGGACGATATCCTTTGCTATACGCAGCTGTTCTTGCTATCACATCAGCAACTTGATCTTTGGTTTTCCCCTTTCTCGGCTTCTTAGGTTATATTATCAGCCGAATATACAGGAAGTGAGGTAGAGAAACAGGTGAGAAATGGTTTTGTTACTCATATTAGGTATAACCTAAATCTCGAGACCGTGTTGCGACTGTGGCAGAAAGAGGGCGTCGAGCTACTGTGCCACATGCTCAGCGGACCTCTACGAGGCGCAGTCCTATGTGATGGAATTCGACTGGGCAAGACGTTGTATCACCCATTTTATAAAGAAGCTAGAGGCTATGCCTATGAGTTCCTGCGCTAAGGTATGGATCCTTCATATATCCTCAGCGGGTCTCGATTGTTAACCAACTATCACTGGATGAACACATCCACACATCCCGATAGTCTAGTGGTGAGGATATCTGCTTGTCATTGATTTTCAACGATTTTCGCAGGGGACCGGGGTTCAATTCCCCGTCGAGGAGTTATCTTTTGCCCCAGCTCATTATTTATGAGTTATCGTGAAGAAAGGGTGGCATTTGTGAAGTTTTTGTTATAGTTATGAGTCGTGAGAGTGAGTATTGCAGGATCGCGAAACTCAACTGCGCTAAGCCACAGGCAGCGTGGCGCGGTGGGGTACCAGTCTGTACCTTCCTTGTAAGAAAGGTAAGCACCACTGTACTTCGGAGGGCGTGCACCTCGGTTCTGGGTGCTTGGCAGGGGCGTCTTCTCACATCGCCGTTCTCCGTTGCTCTTTAAGCTAGACGATCATTTTATATGTTGAGCACCCAGAAAGCTCAATTGAGTCGTGTTCAACTTTCAGCGGTATTCCTAACCTTCAAACTTTTGTGCTGCGAGCTTGACGGCAAATAACCATTCGAGGAAACAAGACATTGATCAGTTCATTCACACTAAGACAACCAAGCAACCAGGGGCACGGCACACCACCGTCTATCAAATATGATTGTCCCACGCTCATCATGCCGCTTGGCGAGACAAGCTCTCTCGCAGCTGCAGCTCTCACGCCAAACTGTTGGCAGCAATACAGCCCGTCGTCACATGAGTGCCGCCGCATACCAATCAGGCGGGCTGAAGAATCTCCTGCGCGTTTCTGAAGAGGTTGCCGATGCCGTTGCCACAAACAAGCCCGTTGTGGCTTTGGAGTCAACAATTTACACACACGGCGCGCTGGGCAATGATCTCGGGCTGGAAGACATCGTCCGTCAGGGCGGCGGTGTCCCTGCTGTGTGTGGCATCTTGAACGGCGAGCCCATTGTTGGAATGACGGAGGCTGAGGTTGCCTTCATGGTCGATTCTGGCACAGCGGGCAAGGTGTCGAGAAGAGATGTTGCTCACCTCGTTGGACTGGTAGGTTTCACTAGATAGCGTCGCGCAGTCGTACAGGTTGATTCGTTACAAGATGTCTGATTATCATGCTCCATCCTTCAGTTCTAACACATCTCAGGGAATCACTGGAAAGAAGGTCCACGGCGGCACAACCATTGCCGGAACAATGCTCCTCTCAAGGCTAGCCGGCATCCGCGTCTTCGGCACCGGCGGCCTTGGCGGCGTCCACCGCGGCGGTGAGACTTCCCTCGACGTCTCCGCAGACCTCACGGAGCTCGGCCGTACGCGTGTGGCCGTCGTGAGCTCAGGCTGCAAGGGCTTCCTCGACATCCCGCGCACGCTCGAGTTTCTCGAGACGCACGGCGCCTTCGTTGCGACTTTCGCCGACGGCCGCACCGGCAACGTCGACTTCCCTGCCTTTTGGGCCCGCGAGAGCGGCACAAAGAGCCCGGCCGTCGTCCAGACCGAGCGCGAGGCCGCCGCCATGATCCTCGCGCAGGAGAGCCTGGGCATCGAGTCCGGCATGCTGTTCGCCAACCCCATCCCCGAGGAGTACGGCATCCCGCGTGCGGAGATGGACGCCGTCATCGAGACGGCGGTCACGGAGGCTATTGAGAAGGGCTTCACGGGCGCCAAGAACACGCCTTATGTCCTCGGCAGGATCAGGCAGTTGACGGAGGAGCGTAGCACGCTGGCCAACAAGGCGTTGGTTAGGTCTAACGTGGCGCGGGCTACCAAGATCTCGGTGGAGCTCTCGAAACTCTTGACAGAGGGCGTTTCGAAATCGTAAGTGTTGACTTTGTTGTATATAGCTCAGCCGGGGACTTCAACTCTGACTGTGTAGATAGTTCTTCGAGCACACATGTTTCTGGTTATGATATTGCCCCTAAACCTGCAGTCAAAGTGGAAGAGCCCAAGTCCAGCAAGGCCGATGTCCTCGTGGCAGGCTCCGTGGCGATTGACCTAAGTTGCGACTATCATCCTATCGGTGACAAGAAGGAGGTCGCGCCTCACATGCAAACCTCGAACCCTGCTTGTATCAACCAGTCCATCGGCGGCGTCGGTCACAACGTCGCCCTCGCCGCTCACAGAGTAAGCAAAGACACAACAGTACGCCTGTGTAGCTTGATCGGTGACGACGTGTAAGTTCGCCTCCCCTTTTACGCCTGTCACTGTGTTCTAAACCAAAGCAAATAGAGCCGGCGCAACCGTCCTGTCCTCCCTCAAGGCCTCGGGCCTCGAGACAACCTATATCCGCCAGCTCACCTCCGAGTACCACGTCGCGAACCGCACGGCGCAGTACGTCGCCGTCAACGACGCCGAAAAGAACCTCGTCATGGCCATGGCCGACATGGGCATCTTTGCCAACCACTCCTTCCCAGACTACTGGAAGTCCGCCGTCGCCGGCGCCAAGCCGGCGTGGCTGGTCGTCGACGGAAACTGGAGCCCCAAGGACGTCCGGGCATGGATCGACGCCGGCCGCGATCAAGGGTGCAAGGTCGCCTTTGAGCCCGTCTCGACGGCCAAGTCCATCGGTCTCTTCCCCAAGGAGCACCCGCACCTTGGAGTCTTTCCCAGCCCCGGCATTGATATCGCGTCGCCCAACAACTTTGAGCTCAATGCCATGTATAGTGCGGCCAAGGAGAACGGCTTCTTTGATACGCCCGAGTGGTTCGAGGTCATTGACGCCTTCAACATGCGAGGTGCGCGGGACCGGTTCGTGGCTCTCACGTCAAAGGAGATGACGGACGCTGGCATCCCCGTACAGACGGTTCACCTCTTGCCGTACATACCCACTCTGGTCACAAAGCTGGGGTCCAAGGGTGTTCTCCTGACTACGATTTTGGGCAAGAACGATCCGAGACTCAAGGACAGAAACGAGGAGAAGTGGCTGCTCACGAGAGGCTACGTCGATCATCCCACCGTCGGCGGCGTCTACATGCGCCTGTTCCCGCCTGCCGAGAGGGTCGCCCTCGGCGAGATTGTGTCTGTCAATGGTGTTGGCGATACGTTCTTGGGAGTCCTGATCGCCGGCCTGTCCAAGGGAGGCAAGGTGGAGGACTTGATTGATGTTGCGCAGAAAGCGGCGGTCATGACGCTCAAGAGCCATGAGAGTGTGAGTCCCGACTTGGAAAGGCTGGATGGGGCCTTGAAGGCCTCTGTGAGGAGCTGAGAACATCATGACGTTACCTTACCCCTCCATGTAGAAGAGAAAAGTTGGCGGCGTTCAGTGAAACTTGAATTTGAACCTATTTCATTCATACATCTCATTCGTACTACATGCTTTTTACTCGTGATAATAACTAAATAGAGGCGAGCGACTTCTAAGGTCCCAGCGTCCCAATTTGTTTATACTGATCAACCACTCAGCTACGAGGCTTCGGCTGGTTCACACCTCACCGAGGGATGCTCATTCCTTCATATCCGTGACCTGTGTACCCTTTGGTCTGCGTCGGGGCCTTGTATGTCCTGTCGATGTTCTCGGCGTCAGTCTATCCCAAGCCCCGCGGACACTGTAGATATCAAGGTGTTCACTATCTCTTCCTGCTTTCCTTCCGCCTAGCATTAAGTATTTAGATAGTCAGAACATAGTTGACTTCAAAACTCTCACCAGGGGCCGGGGGTTCTAAGAAAGGGCTGCTGGAAGAACTCTACTGAAGCTACCTCAGCTTTGATGGACTGCTAGGATGCTTAAAGGGGCCGATGGTCAAAACCTCAACAGGGAAATCAAACACCTTTGGGAACGTAGTATAACCTGCTGCTGATTTTGGTAGGATATGAAGGCTCTGGAGACTTAATTGCCAAGAACACTCACTACGAACCCTTATAAGCCGGGAGCTGGGGATCGCATTGGAAGGTACCTGTTGTGAAGGACGAGCTGCGAAATCCAGCAGGATATAAAGGCCCTCGACACCTGGCTGCCCAAAACTCTCACTACGAGTCCGCAGTGATCCGGTTCCAGGTCTGATCGAGTGACAGGTGAGGGCAGCGTTGCTGCCTTCGTATCATCGTCCTTTCTTAGTGTCGTTATGCTTTTCACCATCCTAAACATATTCTCCCATCGCATCATTCGTTCCTTATAACGCTTTCTACCATCGGCGGAAGTCAAAAAATTATAAAATTTTTTTTGGCTTACATCCAGCACCACCACGAGGTCCAGGCGTGGGAAAAGACGAGCGACAAGATGGACACCCCTGATATCCTCATCTGTTGTTGGCCACTTGCCATACTTGATTCCGTCCATTGGAATCGGCGTTCGTACAGGGATGTCTTCTACACGTATCAAGTATCCTATGCCCGATTTGACGATGTTTTCCTGTAGCTTGGACATAATTGAGGGACCGCCGAGGAAGATATTGGGAGGACCTGGGACCGGAATGGATTCCTCCAGTTCTTCTAAGTCCTCGCACTCCCAGCCGCGCGCCTTTCTCTTGGCGGCTCGATCCTTGAGATTCCTCTTGCGGACCTCGTCTGAAGCTCGGAACTCAGGTCCGTCCCAGTCCAACTCGTCTTTGAGACCTTGATGCTTCAGCACTAGCACGTCGTCTGCCCACGGGACGTCTCCGGCAATACCCTCTTCATTGGACAGTGTCACATGCTCCTCTAGAGCGTCGATGGTGTCAAAGTTTTCAGTGGCGGCACCGTCTGGCGCGACTGAGACGCAGAGCTCACAACGAAATCCCTCCGTCTCGTCCTCTTTCTTTCGCAGCTCGAGTCTACGTTGCCAGGCAGAGTAACCTGCATGAACCTTGCTCCTGCGATGCCGGGTCAGGTGCGCTTGCGAAGGCCACAGCCTTGCTTTCTGTTGCTCACCAATCGTCTCATCCGCGACGCAGTCGGGGCATACCAGGTCTGGAAGTTTGGGCTTCTCATTTTCGAGGGGCGTCTCCAGTACTTGTCTGACGATTTCGTGGTGCGGGACCTCAGAGGCTTGCTCGCCATGGTCAACGTCTTGGTCGTTTTGCTCCATGAGGTTTGTCGTCCCGTCGGTGGCAAAGAGCTCTTCGGCATCGGGTTCCGGTACATTTTCCTCTTCTTCGGCCATGTCAATGTCAGAGTCAGCCCCTTCATCCTCATCGGATGGTGCAATGGTTCCTTGTCCTTCTGCCGCCAGGGACGCACGAGCTCGATCAACGAGCTCCCGATTGAAGCGTTCCATGCGGCGAACGATATCCTTCTTGCGCTGATTCATATCAGCTTTCGTCATCTTGACACTGTATTCCGTCTGGATCTGCTCAGTTGCAGTCTTCAGAGCGATTCGACGCAAGCACCGTTTCCGGTCCTTTTGCTCGCGATCGCTCTCTAGGGTGGGGTACACATCGTCTTCAGAGAGAAGCCTCCTGTACAGGCCATCCGCTGCTGGGTAAAGAACCTTGGACATTGTCTCCTTGTCCATGCGTACAAGGGCATTGGTACCTCTTTCGGCCGAGAGTTCGTTGGTCCTTTGATTCGGCTCCTCATTGATGCTTTCGTCGTGCTTCGCTGCTGCTAGCAGCTGCCCGATGGATTGACCCCTCGGTTGAAGTCGGTGTGCCATCTTGTCCGTGTATCGCTACCTAGAGGTGGCCATGAACATTTTGGTTGCTGGAAGTCTAAACGTGTGGGAAAAAAGACTGGGAAGAGGAGCGACTGACGTGGGATGAGATGGAAGAGGCTGGTGGGATGACTGACGTCGAATGGGATGAAGAAGTTTTCGCAATGAAACGACAATACGTCTTGGAGGGATGGGCGGGCAGGTGGCTCATAGCTCAAGCGGAAGGCACTGGGATAGACAGAGAATAAAAAAAGAAGGAACGGCCTGCATTCCTGTCCCTTTCGTGACTTGGACTCAACGTACCCAAAGTACCTCCCTCAACAAGACAGGTGCCACAGACTTACTCTTCGTGCTAGAAACACCAATGTGCCAGGGGGGTTGTATGATAAAGTCCTCGCCACTAGGTAGTTTATCAGAAAAGACAGCTGATTGACGACTAAGACCCGTTGAGGGCAAGTAAATGATGTACGAGTTATTGCAGAATCGCGTAAATTGAGTCTGTTGATTGCATTCCTCCAGCATAGCGTGAAGTCTTAATTCCCTTTTAGCTATATCACGGTACAAAGCCTCCGCGCCGACTCTACCAATTGAGGATCGAGACCGAAGCTACGAATCAAACACTGCTAGTTGTGCGATCTGACCATTTTACACCCTAGGTGTTTAACGCAAGTTGAAGACTCACGACGTTCGAAACGACATCCGAATACTATCGGCTGTTGCAGGTCTGAGTACCTATCAAGGTGAGGAACAGAAGCAAGTAAAACATGACTGTCTCAAGCAGCATGAAAGAACAAGAGAGGAAGCATAGTAAGGGCGACTATCTTAATGGGAGAAAGATGGCGAGAAAACTAGGAACATATTTCTCGTTTTACAATGGAGAAATTGATTATGGATCAGAGTTGGTGAAGAGCAGTGCTCATCCAGTGGGGTTCACCATATAATCGGTCTGTTCAGCCCACTAACTGTATTAGACTGAGATATTCTGGATCGAAATCATAAGTATCAGTGTGTTTTGAGGGCTGGTTGAGTCGATGCACAGAGGTCCCAATCTCGCTTTGGAGGGGTTCCAGATGCCCCGCAATCGAGCCTTGTCACGTATACAATTCCATTGGTTGATCTAGATCTTAGCGTCTTTCACTACACCAATCAAGTCCTCCATGTCTTTGCAAGGCCGAAAGCTCCATTAAAAAAATTCTGGACGTCCTCTGCAAGCCACCAGTCCATTTCCATCTCGATCCGCTGGTGCGCCCACGACCAAACGAGACAAGAAAATCACCACCAACCAGCGACAATGGCAAAAGAGCAACCATTTGAGCAATCCTCCGACGAGGAGGAGGTCACTTCTTCCGAGGAATCAGAACTCGAGGAGGAAGTCCCCCGCCAGCGCAAACCGAAGCCCGTGTTCGACGAAAAGGATTCCGACGAAGAAGAGCTCGAGAAGCTGGTCCTGGGAGGCAAGGCCGATTTCCGCGAACAGCTCTTCCGCAACGATGTGCTCGGCGATATCGAACGACTCGAGAGGGAGAAGAACCTCCAGCTCACCAAGCCGGACGACGAGCCCACACTAGAGGAAGTCGCCGATCACGACCTCTTCTTCCTCGACACCGGAGTCCCTGGGGCAAAAGGCGGCGCAAAGACGGGCAGCAAGCAAGAAACAGAGGCCGGTGACGAGAACGCGCCCGCGTGGGAGGATAGCGACGACGAGCGATTGACCGTTTCCCTGGCGACCGCGACGAGGTTACGAAAGCTGCGCCTCACCGAGGCCGAGGACATGGTCAGCGGCGCCGAGTACAGCAGAAGACTGAGACAGCAATTCGTCCGCCTGAACCCCCTCCCGAAATGGGCGCAAGAGCCGTCGTCCGAGGGCCGGCCCGCAAAGAGGAGAAGACGCTCATCCGCCGCCGCCTCCAACTCCTCCATCAGCTCCGACGAAGAAGACAGCGCCGAGGACCTCTCCGCGGCGCCCCTCGAGAAATTCATGCGCGACGTCCACCGCCTCGCCGGCCGCGGCGCCGCAAACGGCGGCAAAGCCCGCCTCCGGCCCGAGGTCATTGATATCCAGCGCACGCGCGAGATCCCCGACACCCACAAGGCCGCCGTCAACAACCTCTCCTTCCACCCGCGATACCCCGTCCTCCTCTCCTCGAGCGTCTCCTCCGTGCTCTACCTGCACCACCTCAACCCGACGGCCCACCCGACGCCGAACCCAATGCTCACCTCGGTGCAGGCCAAGGGCGTCGACGTCCGCCGCGCCGAGTTCCTCTACCCCTCGGGCGACCAAATCTTCTTCGCGGGACGGCGCAAGTTCTTCCACAGCTGGGACCTGCAGACGGGCCACGTGCAAAAGACGTCGCAGATCCAGGGCCACAGGCTCGAGCACAAGACCATGGAGCGCTTCAAGCTCAGCCCCTGCGGGCGGTACATGGGCCTCGTGGCGTCGACGAAAAAGGGCGGCGGCATCATCAACATCGTCAGCACCGAGTCGAGGCAGTGGATCGCGGCCGCCAGGCTGGACAGCCGGCACGGCATCGCCGATTTCGCGTGGTGGAGCAACGGCGAGGGCCTGTCGATCCTTGGCAGAGACGGCTCCGTCGGCGAGTACAGCGTCGCCGAGAAGCGGTTCCTGGCCGTGTGGCACGACGACGGCTGCGTGGGCGGCATCGTCATCGCGCTGGGCGGCCACCAAGGGCCCGAACTCCTCGGCGACGACAGGTGGGTCGCCGTCGGCTCCAGCAGCGGCATCACCAACATCTACGACCGCCACACGCTCGTCAAGACGTCGTCCAAGGCCGGCGAGGTCGATGTCGAGCAGCGGCCCGAGCCGACGCGCACGTTTGAGCAGCTCGTCACGCCCATCACGGTGTTGACCTTCTCCCCCGACGGCCAGCTGATGGCATTCGGCAGCACAGAGACCAAGGACGCGCTGCGCCTGGTTCACCTCCCCAGCTGCACCGTCTACAGGAACTGGCCCACGGAACAGACGCCCCTGGGCAGGATCACGAGTGTTGCATTTGGGCGGAGCAGCGAGCTCCTCGCGGTCGGTAATGATACGGGCAAGATTAGAATGTGGGAGATTAGGAGTTAAAAGAGGGTTATTAGAAAAATCGGTGGCTTTGTTTGTATTGAAGATTTCTCATCTGGCGTGAGGGCCTGTCTTAATTCCATCTTCCTGCATTGAACCGGGCCATTCTCTGTGCTCTTATTATGCCGCCCCCCCATCACCTCACCTCTCATCTCAGACTGCTCAAGCATCAAAATCTCGTCCTTCATCGTAGAGAGCGGAGCGGATCGCCCTTGGGAAGCTCCTTGCTAGACATAAACATCTTTGTTCTCGCGACAATATCTTCCAAGCTGCGAGGGGCCCTTGAAGCACTCGACGTCGTCAGGCCGGTTGTCGACGCTGAGGAACTGCTTGATGCTGACGTTGACCGTCCTCAGGGCCTTCATACGAGGTTCACCATGTCAGCCGATACTCTCCATCACATGGTGTGTTCCGAGTTGCTGGCACTCACCTTTCGGCATTGGGTCTTGGTGGGCAAGTCTGTGTCCAGACCGATATCACCACAGAGACGCTGCCAGTCAGCCAGCTCTCTCTTTCCAAAGTACTCCTCCCAGCGCGCGACGAGGTTCGTCTGGAGGTTCGCCGCCTCCTTCTGGGTCAGCTTCCTGTCCATATTTGGTGCGCTGCTCTCGCCATTCGCCTTCGTTTCAGTAGGATCGACGCTCTTGGGGTGTTCTTGAGGTCATCCAACGCCTCCTTCAGCTCAACACAATCCAGAATCGCATCATCATTCTGCTCATGGCCGTCGTGGTTGCTGCCGTCGGCATCCTCCCTCTTGATATTCAACTGGATCATCATCTCCTCAATGTCGTGAAGATCGGCGCCTCCTCCGTTATTGCCATTCTCATTCTCCTCACCCTCATTCTCCTTCTTGATGTTGAGCTCGCCCATCATCTTCTCCACGTCCTGCAGCTTGGCGCCTCCTTCCTCAGCGGCCCTCTCCCGGAGCCTTGCGGGCGGCGCTCTTGGTTCTGCGAGTCATTGTTGGGGGAGGAACCTGAGCCGGATATGAAGGAGAGGTGAATATTATCTGCGGGATGAGATGTTCGCTCAACTCAAATGAGCATGAGTATGAGCATGAGCCGATGCCGATGTGACCAAAAGCGGCCTGCGAAGGTGCTCCGTTTGACCCTCCCTTTCTTCCGGCTAAGAGGCGTTGGTTTGATGAGGGGGACTTATGGTCGCACCAACCCGTTGCGGAAGGATGATGATTGCAAAGGTGAGCGGTACGGCGGGGTGGAAAAAGGAAGACACTGAATAGATGGAGACAGCTGTTTATTTCCTCGTGTATTCAGGGTAATGTTAATAAGCCATGAAAATTGCGTCTCAACTTTAGAAGGCCAATTTGGCACCCGGCTTATTCCATGGACCCTGAACAGCGGCTTGGAATTGCTCCCAGGGGCCTTATCACAAACCATGATCCCAATCACATTAATTACAACGACAAACTCAAACAAATTCAATGCGAGAGACAGTCAAAGACGATCAGTGCAATAATATCAATATGTGCGTCAAGACAAGGATTCGAGTAGACATTCAAACCTACGTCGGTGAGAATGTCTATACCGCGTGGTTGAGCAGGGTCGACAAGTTAAGTTGTCTAGAAAGGCGCTCGAGGTACATCATGTGAGACAGATTGAAAGACATGCCAATTATTAGAGCAGCCTCGAGACAACGGTACCCAGGGGGAATAAATGTTCAAGGTGCTCGAGTGTTTCTATGCCATAAGGGTTTGTTTGTCTACCCTTGCCACGAGCCTCGAGCTTTGTACCATTGCATTCGCGACTGTTGGTGAGCGGCGGCATGGCGAGCCCGCAACCCAGGGGCGGTAAAAGCAACATGTGGGAAACCAAAGGCTCATCTCAAGTAGGAGTCCCATACGGACAAGGTTGACATTAATCAGGACAGTGTCAAGGAGCATAAACACCAGATCTGTCACAATCAAATCTGCAAGATGATGTAGTTCATACCGGTTTCTAGATTTCGCGCTTTTGAATGCCTAATTCTAGCAACAGCGACGTAGTCATCGCTTTTGTTCAGGCAAAATGCGCCCGTTATGCATCGCTTGCGCGCTTGCGATGGAATCCGCTGTATCAAAACAAAATACCCCAAACGCCAATCCATGCCAACAACCGGATCTTTGTCCGGGTGGCCGCTGGACCCAGCCTCCGTGCCGCCGTCCGATTCCCCCCAGGTCATCATATCATCATTTTAAAAATCCTCGTCTTGAGTTTGTCCTTTTCTCAATCCCAGGAACCTGTTTAAAACGCATAAGCGTTGCCCAGCCCCAAAACACCTGCACCCCCAATTCCTCTGCTCTCGCTGTTTCTTCGACTGTTACCGGGGACAAGGACCATGCCCCTATCGTTCTCGAGTGCCAACAAGACTTGTGAAGGCCGTCGTTCTAACTTCTCCCGACTCTGTAAGGCTCTGATACCGACCAAAGCACCACGAAGGCCGATGTCCAGGCGACGCGGCTCTTGGAGGCCAAAGAACCCGGCTGTCGGTGATGAACATTGACGCTTGTGACCGAATGATCCGCCGAAGAATGCGTAACTCGAGCTGGGACGGGCAAACAATGGTCGAGGGATAGACATCTTGCGCATGTGACCGGAGTAACTGTCGCTTGAGTCGTCGAAATGGTATGATCTTCTCTGCGGCGACCAATGCGAGAGAGACATCGTTTCGTCGTGAACGGTGGCATCGGCGTGGAATTCGGGGAACGGTACGGTAGGCTCTGAAGGTTCTGAGTAGTCCGAGTCCTCAGTTTCAGTCATCAACGGCGGGGTAGATGGTTCACGAGCTTCCTCTTTGTCGCTGAACGAGGGCGCCGAGTCCGATATCGGCGTGCGAGGGGCTTCGTCCGAGACGGACTGGGCCTCAGTCAGGACTAGAGGCTGTGAATCTCTGTGCATCTGCTCCGAAGATTCAAGAGTCGGCTCGGCAAGTTCCAAGGGAACCGCGGACGGCTCAGCAGCTTCGGGGGTATGAAGAACGTCGGGGACAGTAGGTTCGTTCGTTTCAGTGGCGGAGGAGTCCTCGGCAACTTCGGGAGAAGAGTCCTCAGTTGCTTTGGATACATGAGGGAGCTCAATTGCCTCGGGAATGTGTGGGGCAGAGTTAGATTCGATCGTGTCAGTGGAAGACGTACAAGAATCGACTTTGATAGTCGAAGCTAAAGTGGATGTCACATCCTCAAACAGAGAACCTGACTCCATCACCTCAACAGCTGGTGGCAGAGCTCCTTTCTCGAGATCAAGAGAAGGCGAGGCTGAATCAACCCGATTGGGTGACGCCGTCGCCGAGTCAAGTATAAGAGGTGAGAGAGGCCCATTGTCGAACTTGACGGGAGAGTTCAGTCCAGTCTCCGTTGCGGTTGCAAAGCTTGAAGGGCTCGACATGACGGCCATGGCAGATGTGGAGTCTGCGTCATGGAACTCGGCATCAGAGTCGTCCTCGTCCTCCTCAACAATGGTTTCAATAGAGTACTCTAAGAAGCCTTCGAAGGATCGGGGAGGTGTGGAAGGTCTAGCGCGTGGTACGTCTGGGGTGATAACGATCACTGGCTGTTGACTTATCGACTCTTCGACCTTTTGCACTTCGGGTTCAAGCGATGCTTCCGGTTCCGGCTCAGCCGATTGTTCGTCGGCATCGACCGGTTCGCAGCTGTATTCGAGCCAACCCTCAAGAGCAGGCTCTTCGGACGGCTGCTCAACCTTCGCGGCAGGTGATACCGGCAAACAGGCGACCGCAGACTCGATCTCGGGCCCCAACTCCGCAACTTCATCGACCTGGATGACCACATCCTCTGAATCCGGCGAAGGCGACGGTTCCGAGTCGGTAAGTGACCGCTGCTCGGAACCAGAGTCGGTCGATACCAGAGATTGTCTGGAAACAGACCGACTGCCTTTGCCCATCAGGTTGAACTGTCGTGGGCCGTTGAAGCGCTGCATCGTCGGTGTCGGCGGCCCTGCTAGTGAGTCGTCGACAAGTTCGCTATCGGAGGTCTCTGAACCGGCAATGTTCGGGTCTGCATCAAAGTGTTGAGGGGTTCCCGAGAGCGTTCGCATAAAGGTGGGTGTAATCAAAAGGCTGTCGTGGGGCGTACCAATGGTATCGTCGGCAAGGCTTGGAGTAGACGACGAGGATGGATATGTAGTCTCCCCGTCTTCGCTCATTGAGAAGGACAGACTGCTTCGACCGCAGTCGAGCTGATCTTTGGACGCGATTGCTTTGGCTGGAGTTTCAGGCTGTTGCGAGGGCCCCACGGTGTCATTGACGCTTTCGGCCATCGTTTCAACCCCACTGCTATTCTGAAGCGTTTCATCTTCGAGGATCGAAGGTTTGGACGACTCATTCAAGCGGCCATCGAAAGAGTCCGGCACGGCCCCATTAGGCGTCGGGATCGGGAGGGGGCTACTAGATGGTAAAGCTTCCATCTCTGCAGGGTCATTCGCTGCAGGAACAGGCCGCTCGACAACGCGAATGTTCTGTGGCTCAGAATCGTAGAGAGCGCACGTGTCTTTCACCACCAAAGAAATGTCGGACTGGATTCGGCTCTTGAGTTGAGACACGAAATTCTCCTTCACAGTCTCGGGATCTTCGTCTTGGCGCTGTCCCGTCGCGTAGTACGGCGAACGGGCCACGAGAGTCTTGTCCAAAACTAGGTGGCCACGCTTGTGAACCATGAGAGTGATACTCATATCATTGCCTCCGAGGATATCCGCAACGCCAGTCTGCACTCTGTCCAAGATGGCTTTGACTGTTCTCCGGGAATAACAGGCAGTCGAGTCGAGGCAGACAGCAAATGGCTTTTCGGTTTTCCAGCCGCGCCCGGACAGCTCATAGACTGTGACTCTGAGGTCATCCATCTCGTTCAGCTCTTTGTCAGTATCGTCTCGCACCGCTTCGAAGGCATGTTGGAGCTGGTTCAAGAATTGCTCGCAGTCGAGACCGTCGGGGTGTTCGAAGAGGAGCAGGTTGCTATCAAGCTCGCGACGTAGGTGCCTATGGTCCAGCCCAAGTTGGTTCCGTATTTGGAATCCGACGTGAACGGCGTTTTGCTCAGAGTGGTGAGACTCATCCAGGAAGTCGAATCTGTCACGAGATTGGCGATGATGCCTATCAAACGCCATTTTCCTAGCATCCAAGGCACGTTGCATCGCTGTTGACAAAACCCATGCCATATCTTCTCCATGGGACAGGGTCAGTGGGGAGCTCTGCATGCTCTTCAGCGTAATGGTACGTTGCCATTCTCTTTGCCTGCGTGATTTGCATCGACTCCGGAAGGACAGGGTGACCTCGTAGCCGGGAACGAATTCCCAATCTTGGGTAGCGTCAATGAAACGCGATTGGGGAACGTGAAGGAGGGAGACGGGGTTGCTCAAAGGTTTGAGGATTTCCAGCTCGCTAGAGGAACGCTCACGTGTCCTACCATGCGTCCATCTGAAAGTCTTGTCGTGAAGCTTCATAAAGGATCCGATGATGCGGTCTGTTGAGCGAGCGATCTCCATGGCAGATGGCTTGTCCATGGGGTACTTCTGGTACGATCTGAACGTCTTCGTAGCCCATGGTTCCGGGCCTCCACAGTAGACCTGGTAAGTTAACTCAAATCGAAGCGGCTTCCCTTCGCCAATCTGCGGGATAGTCCGCTCGAGGGCGGTTGAATCTCTGCGCGTGAGAAGCTCATGAGAGCAGTGGGTTAAGCGGCGTATAAGCGCTTGACATAGCTGATCCGTCGGTTCGAATCCGTATGATGACTGATATTGTCTTTCGTAGGTAAGATCCAAAGACGGCTGAAACTTGATGCAGACTCGGACAGCCAAGCCAGCAGGCGAGGGGGTGTTGAATTTGGGGTCGTTGAGACCAGTTGCGGTTCGAGGCCGCCCCGGGCTTGAAAGGAGAAACCTCCTCTGGAAGCCCGAGGCGCCGGAATGCGACGTTGAAGGACGTACGAGATCAGACTCGGCCATGTCCGTCTAAAGTTGTTAAGGTGAGAGCAGCGCCAATGGCCATTCGGTTGGTAGTGTTGAAAAAAAAAAAGGGGGTTTGAATCTCAGTTCCCACCAGACTCAAACCGAACTCGTCAGATGGTGTCCGGGGGAGGGACAAACGGGGGGTTTTTAAAAAAGCGGTTTCGACGGGGAAGAGACAAAGTAAGGTAGCACTGGCTGGCCCTAATGCAAGCAGTCTCCATCAAGCCGTCCATAAAAAGGACGGTAGCACCCAGAGAGGAAAGGTTGCTTGGGACCAAAGAAAGAGGAACCAAGAAAAGTGACGAAAACGGGTAGGGAGAAGCACGAGAAGGAAGCGCAGGCGCTGCAGAAGCAAACCAGCAAGAAGCACCAACCGCGCGGGCGGGTCACGCGAGGGATATGTATGAGATGTTATGGCTACGATTGTGGTGCGGTTCTGACGCGCCGATGCGAGAGGTTGGGCGACTCATGGCATGATACGCCCAGCGCAGCTTATTACAGGGGAAGCCTAGCCAACCGGAGGAGCCTCTGCGCAGGAAGCTTTTCTTTGCAGGACAACCTCAAATTACTCTTTGGGTAGTCCGCTGCTCCGGGTGCCTTTCCCAACTTTGGTCTGTCAGTCAGGGTCGTGGTGGTGTGGCCATGTTTGTTTCTGGAGTATCCGTAAGATAAGGCTGATCATGGTTGATGCTGATGAACTGACAGTGAGACAGTGGGAGCGGGAAGCAGAGAAACCACAAAAGGAATCCATCCATCCATAATTCCATTTGGGTTGTGGTGAAGTACATACGGACAGGCGAGGTGATTGTCAATGCTACCCGTACCCGCATTGCCGGAGAAGAAAGCAACAAGTGAAATTCACTCAATGCTCGGTCGGATTGCCATGGTGATTTCCCACGGGCGGCTGTATTGTTGTAGCGTCGTAGCGAATGACGGCAAGACAACAACACCTCAAATCCACCATCCCATATCCGCTTTCTTCGTTTCCTCGGATGCCACCCGCGCGAAACACAACATCGCAAGGTCAGCAACAGCCCAAATGAGTCAGCGACAGCGCAAGCAAGCAGCCTCAAAAAGATAATAGAAGAGGCTGTTGGTCGCCCGAAATGTGCCGCTTGGCTGTGGGCTCTTCACTGCTGCTCCTCTTCGCTGCATGCCGTGCCTTGAATTGCGCTGTCTTGTCCTGTTTCTGAGGCTGGCATGTACATAGTCTCCTGCCTCATCCAACGCATGGAAATGGAGTCCACGCTTGACATAAACACAAGGGTGAAGCGAAAGCAGGTGGGGATGAGCGGATTCCGTACCCCTTCCGGCTGCGATTTCTGCAGGCGGTCGTCGGCGTCAGCGACTCAGCAGGTCCATCGACGACTCAGCGCTCGCCTATCCGTAATAACTCCAGGATTCAGATATCAGGCAATTGGGCAGACCCGACTCGGGGGATGCGGGCCTTGCAAACTGTCGTATGTACAGCACACACGCAGTCTGCAGAAGGCTGGATGTTCCGGGCTAGGCGCCATGGGCTGAACCTGGGCGTCGGGAACTCTCGCTAACGCGCCTGAAGAAACCCGAATCCGTCACCAGATCCTGGCATGATCTCCGTCCAAACCAAGCCTGCCAGATGCCCGTTCAAGGGTGAGGCGTGGGAGAGGAGAATTACGGCACAGATCGGAGAGGGGCAGGCTCACGGGAATCACTTCTGGTGCCAGTTGCTGCTCCCCCCCTCCGGCCCCTGGTTCACCGTTCAAGATTGGAGGAGCTTGGGAATCGTGGATATCTCCAAAACGACTAACTGGACCGGGCTGGTTTGCATGACGACAGTCGGACCCGGGCGCCCGTTCTGACCGCTGCTAGATCCAGCCGTCCGCTCAAGACATGTGCCGGAGGTGGTTCAAGAAACCCAAGGGCAACCAAAGGGATTAATTAAACCTCTTTCCGCCGGACGGCAACGCTTGGGAGTCGACCCCATAATGGCATGCCACCATGCCTACCAGCCAATGGTGACTATTGCATGACTATCAAGACTCAAAAGGTCAACATCGCATCGATCTCTGCGCCCAGTCAACGTCCCGCATTACATAAGTAGGAGCTCCGCATATTCAAGAACCCGAAAAAGGACCCCAGAATGTCAAGGGTCGACCAGAATCCATGTCCAAAACCCACCGACTAACACCATGTCGACGTCGTGGTCTTGCGTCTTGCCCACTCCGATGGGACAATCCACCCATAGTGGGAACTGTGGACTCTCTCCTGCGACCACTCAAAGAATTGAGAAAGAGAAAAAATACTCGTCACTTGCAGGCCCGAGTCCTTCTGCGCGTGAAATTTGGCGTCATGGCGCCAGCCACGCGCCTTTTCCGCCCGCCGTCTGTCTCTGGAGTCTGCCGCTACTGGCTCCTTACCGCTCCGAGACCGAGGGTCTTTGTTCAAGCCGGATGTCCCGCTGCCGGAGAGGCATGTGGCCGCCGCTTGTCTCAATAACTCTCATAGTCGTCTAGAATGTATGGTCGGTATACGTCGTCGTGCCATAGGTAATGGGCGTCATGGAATGCATCCAGACTCGGTGCAATGCAAAGTCTCAGGGTCCCCCCATTCTGCTTCTTCGGTTTCCTCGGCGTCGCTGTTGCAAAAAGGCCCTCTGGAACTATGTTCGATCTGCCAGATGCTAGTGCAAGTTCTCTGACTCGGGTGAATTGGACGGATGGTGGTCCGTCTGAAGTCGTGGGCAGCTTCGAGACTCCGCCGACGCGCAGAAGAGTTCGTCTCGATCGAGCAGCAGTTGATGCATCGAAGGCCAGGGCCCGAGCTCAAGGCTGTTCGGGATCCTGAGGTGATTCGGCCATCATCCTGGGGTAGTTGACGCCGCGGCGTCGTTGGCCGCTACCAATCGTAGAGTAGTCTTGTCACGGCCCGCAAACGGTTCCCACGCTGCCGAACCTTCAATGTCTTCAAGTGAGCCACGGTCGTCATGGATGGCCAATCTCGAACCGTCTCTGCGCGGGTGACCCTTGAAACGCCAGGACTTGGACCCTGTCAGTGTGCCAAGCATTCTCCTATCAAGCAAACTCACTTGACTTGCACTGTCAATTGAGATGGAGCCCTTAGCCATGTAGAGGGATGGTGATAGCTACGGCAAGCCTATCAACAAGAAACGGAGGAATTGTGACTATAGGTGCTTGGTCTCTGCCCTCTAAGTCCAACAGACTGTTCCGACTGGTGGTCGGACCGCAAGCAATCCTTTCCACTACAGCGGCGAGCGCAGGACGATGTCAAGCTATCAGTCATTAGAGATCGGAGACGTGACTAGCACTAGGGCTGAAGTTACCTACACGAAGTCAGTGCCGGCCGTCTTGCCCATTTTACTTACAGACTGCATGGCGAGATAGACTTGAAAGGACCCGACCCATAGGCAGAGGTAACGCAGACGAGCTCATAGATCAACTAGTCGAGGGCGGTCGTCTTCCCGGCTTCAGGTCCTGGTTATCAAGACCTGCGCTCCAAGAAAGGCGTTGACTCAAACATCCAGAATGCTCAACATCCCCGGGCCTACTTCTTGTTTCTATCCCACAAGTTCTTATCGCCTGGAAGTCTTGCTCTTTTCGGTTCTTACCACAAGTGTAACTGACGACTCGTTTGATATTTCGTTCTCAGAAGGTGGGGACTTGCCGTTCAAGCTCTGAAAATGCAAACACGGTAACAACTTGGCCGCTCGCAACGTACCAGAACGATCTAAGAGTACACGGTAAATAAGTCCTGTACTTGTCGAAGACGAGTCTTGCCTCCCAGGCAGATTCGTCAAGGTCGTTTCCCAGTCACGCGTTGACGCTGCAACATCTTCAGTATTGGAAGATGGAACCCTTTTGAACTGCCTCGTAGACCACATCGCCGGAACCTGATCTCCTTAGTCGTCCATCTCCTCCCCCTTCTTCTCGGCTTCCCTCTTCCCTATCTGGAGCCTCGCCGCCTGAAACTTATCCACCTCGGCCTTCTCTGTCTCGGCCTTCTCTGTCTCGGCCTTCTCGGCCTCAGCCATCTGGCTTTCTTGCCAGCCTTAAATTCTTTGCCGCTTCGCTGGCTTCGTCTAATATACCTCTCTAAAACGACAGGATAAGTCTTGACAATCTTACATAATATGTTTCTTGTCCTTTATAGCTACTTATCTCGCTCATGCAATTCGTTCACGAATACGTTAACGATGAATGAACGTACTCGATAGACGATGCTCATATGCGATCTATGGGGAACTGGGCTCTTTACTACTCAACACTCGCGTTTGATCAGCTTGAATGAATCGCAAGTAGCTGTAATCTGTACTTACAGGCATGCAAACCAACCACTGAAGATACC